>CAJJDP010000141.1:116695-292677 GCA_905182995.1 Paramecium octaurelia | reverse complement strand
AATTGGGTCCTCCATATTACACCTTCTCCATGAACATCCTAATTAAGCAGTCTGTGGTCAGGGAATCTTCGTAGTTGGCTTATTAGATGGATGTTGATTTCTAATTGCCCTAATAGGGACTCCTTTACTTTGAACCGGAACTGTATTTTTTTTGGACATTTGTTTTTTGAAGTTTTTTAAAATAATTATTGTAGCGAAATTTTTTACTATTTGCATATTCAATTTAATAGATATTTAGAAGAGTAGAGTCAGTTTTGCAATTAAGTTTCGAGTTATGCTATATCTTAATAAAATCTTGTGCAATCGATGACATAAGTAAATATTGTACTATAATCATAACTTTTAGCAGAAGCATGAAGCAAATGGTACAGGTCAATTGATATTTCTAACAAGAGTTATTAAGTAATAAATTAAGTTCGAAAGTGGCACGTCTCTCTCCAGAACAGCTGACTAAGAGCTGAAATGCTTAAATTGATTACTAAATTTAATAAAGAAGATTCATAAACTCCGCTGATGATATTACAAATTTTACAGAGTTTAGCAAACTGCTTACAACTAGTTGTGGCATCAGAGTCATATGGTTCATTAGAGATAGTTGCTTAGTTTGGTTTGAATAGTTATGTATCAGAGTAAACATAGAACTAATATGTATCTACTTTTAATATAGTTTTTAAGTTAATGGTAATCAGCCTTTCTATCTGACTCAGTTAATTTATCTCAAATTGAAAAAAACTTTAGTCTTAGAGTATCCATAATTATTATTATAGCTTCTCCAACGTCTAACTATAGGTGACATATCAGACAACTGCTATTTCCCTAAGCAGTACAAATGACGCAATGACCAAAAGAGATTTACAAATTATTTACATCTTTATAATAGCCTTCACATTCATTTGATGAATAAACTTGTTTGATTCGAAGTTTAAATTAATTACTGGAATAATTTGCTAGTTTAAGGAAGTTTTCAAATGTTATTATATAATGATCATCATCATCAACATATCCACTAACACTGAACTTGTGCCACTTAGTCTTGTTTATCTTGTCCATCCTTTATCATTCTAATGGTCATAATGGATATTTTTCTTGTGTTATATATAGTCATATATATCAATATTTCTCGTACTAACTGTGTGCTCCTATTGCTAAGTACAATATTTTAATAGATACTACAAACATAAAGTGCTTCACTTATGTATTCTAATTTTGCAGTACTTGTACCACTAATACATTCGGTTATTTTATTATTAAGTGCCAGTAAGACATGAATAGGCACTTCAAATAATGTATGATGATTCTAAATGAATGGCTCCTTTTTCTCCTTGAGTCACATGTGAAATTGATGAGTATATATTTACTCTTGCCTTATATATACTTCTTTTATGCAATTCTTAGGCACCTTCTAAATTAATTTAACGCAAAGCCCCATTGCATGTAAAACTCTTCTGTATCTAAAGTAGCTACAGGTTCATGTATTTGTGCATATTTTAGGACAGTTTCAAAAGTCCGGTGCTTCTGTTTCATGTATTCTGCATCTAAGATAATTCTGTTACCAATTAGGTCATACAACCATTCAATCTATCATTTTACAAAAGTTCCTCTTGCACGATATAACTAACTGATTATAGAAAATCTTGTAATGGCTGGATTTAAAGGATTAAATTGAAACCATATCAAAGAGAAGAATGACTCGATTAGTAATTGAGATGCTCAGTAGTATTGGTACAGATATTAGATGGAGCAACTAAGGATAGCTTAATTTTCCACTATTCATATAAAAAGAGTCCTATATATTGTTTAGAATGAAGTCTTAAATAATGAGTGAAAGTCTATAACCTTTAGTAGGCTGTTCCTCAAATATATATATTCAGGGTAACTTGATAATTTGTGAAATGTAGATTAACTTACGAAATCCCTTTTTGAATATGGCCTACCTACAAAGAAGCGAGCAATGTCTGGATAGAATAGGTAAACTTGTATAGTCCATAATATTGACTCTCATTTAAGTGAAAAGAATATTAGTTTCATATATTGCAAATGGATAGTTAAGATAAAGGAGGTTGGATTGATATTTGATCAACTTTAGAAAAAAGTAGGGAATAGGAGAGGCTGTAAGGTATTAATAGATAATTTTGGATTAAGAAACTTTATTAGTAGACAGTCTTAATAGATAAAAACAATTGAGATTTTCTTAGTATCTGCCTTACTGATGATCAAAAAGGATTAAGTCTTATGAGCCAAGGTACCCTAGAAATAAAGTTGCGAAAATCAAAAGCCTGTCGACGAAGACTAATTGAATGGAATAAATATAGGGTGAAAATACTTCAATTTTTTGTTCAGAAAATTTGATTAAATGATTTCCATGAAATTCATAATTCTAGCCAAAAAGTTTAGGAGGATACCTCTAAAGTTATTATTGGGAAAATAAAATTTAGGAAATAGATGGTATATGCTCGCCAACAAAATTGATTTGTGCGAATCAATCAGAATTGAAGATTCAAAAGAAGGATTAAACTAATAAAAAATAGGCATTTTGCAAAAAGGATAGATGATCCAATATACAGTATATATCCACCGAATATTTCATCAAATTATACTAAAACCATTGTGTACTAGCTCCCCTAGTGCAAAATAGAATCATTTCAAAAGTTAAACCATTTTAATGTTGTCTTTATACTACTTGGAAATATATTTTGATTGAAGTGATTTTTGAAAAGAATTATATGTCGCCCATTAACTCACTAGGTTATTTTTAATATTATTAAAAAGTGGAAAATACTTTATAAACTAGGAAATTTATTAAAAATCCTAATTTATCCTTTTACAAATTAGAATCGCATATTTTCAACATTTAATCTATTATAATCAATATTATTGTATTTAATTCTGTGATTCTAACTTTACACTTATTTTTAGCAAAATTAGATAATATTTCATATATACAAAACTTTAGCACACCAACATAATCTAATTAATAATAGTGGAAATAAATTAATCTAACTTTCAACCAATGATGTCTAGTTAGTCTCGCTTACTTAGAGTCAGAAAATCTGACCATTGCAAAACTATTTATCGTACACTTCGCTTCTTAAGAAATGTTCTTAATTGATTCTTATCCTTCTAAACTGATAACAGTTTCAGCATTTCATTAAATTTATGGGTTAGCAAAAAATCAAAAATTTTAACCATCATTAGATTTCAATTTCCATCAATAGCACTCAGCTTTCTAAGAATTTCAGACTTTTATTGCATTATTTACAATCTAGCTTTACCTAATCTATCTATTGAATCACTAAATTTTCTTGATATTATCTTTTTTATTTAATGCTATATAATTTGCTTTTGAAATAACAAATCTTTCGTACTATTATAATATGTTAATTTGAACTTTATTGATAATTTATTACTATTAAAACTAAAAATCCGAAACATTATAAGCCAAGATCAATTTCAATTTTGTAAACCTGAAGATTATTTATAGACAATTGGCTTAAAAAGAAAGAAATTTCTGTTTAAAACTGCTATTTAATTTATATTATTAAAAGATTTCCTTCTTCATATATAGATTTTCATGAAAATACTAAAATGATAAAAGTTGATTATCGTATAGGTATATAAATTAGAATATGATATATAAAACATATATTAGAAATTAATAAATTATTTTTATGAAATGTCCTTTTTTTGAATTATTTGAATTTAGTTTACTGCTCATAATATTATGCAGAAGCTTTGGGATGAGAAAAAAAATTAACATAAAAGAAGCATATATTAAATGTTTTATAAAATAATAATGAAACTACCATGTTAATTCAATAAAATCCTCTATTTTCTGTTCTCCTATTCTAATTTATAGTTAGATTATGATATTAATAATTCTTTTTAATTTTCTCAGATTCCATTTAATCTAGTTAAGTTTTCTTCTCTTTTATATTAAATCTGGAGTAAAATAAATCCATTTCAATTTAAGAAAGCTGATTGTTTAAAACTTCTAAGGCGTTTTTGTAATTACTTTCTTCCGTATTAAGCTATTATTTAATAGATATGATAATATCTGTTAGTTCCTTTTGTTTTTCTTAAAATTATATTGTCATAGAAGATTTTTTTTATAGTAAATTTTTTTGTTATTATTGTTTGTCCATTTACCTTGCTTCTTCATCTTTTAATTCTTGTTCACAACTTTTTTTAAATTAAACTTTAATATTTTCTGATATTAACTTTAAAGATTCTTCAATTTTATTCTTATCTGAATCATTATCTGATTTATAAAATATTGTTTGTTAAAATGATATTGGTTTTTATTTATCAACTTTCACAATAAAGTCTGAGATTTTCTTTATAACATCCATACTTGTATTACTATTTTAGATTAGAGCTGCCTATGGAATTAATCTTTTGATGCTGTTTATACTTTCATATTCACACGATTGTTTTTCTGAATTATCATTATTCTAATCAATTATGAATGCACTAAATGCTTATCTATTAATATTGGGAAATTTTTTTAACATCATCAAAAGTCTCTCCTTAATTAAACTTGATCTCTATAACTTAAGACAAAATATAATAAAATGAATAGGATTAGCATTGATATAATTAGAGTAAATCGATTCTAATTCATCTGAGTCCTCATCAAATGAGAATATTGGAGTATCAATGAGATAAAAGGAATCATTCAATATATGTCCTTCCTTGAATTGATTACTTTCTTTGAAGTTTTTATCATCATGCAACTTTTTCATCACAAATTATTTTAGTTCCTCCTCATCACTCAAAAGAAGAATAGCTATGTAGTCTTCTTTTTTTTTTATTTACAATTTACTTTCTTAAGTATATAATTTATTAGCTTCTATATGCTATTCTTTTATTTTCAAATAATTTTTAATTTATTTAAGAAAGTAGATTTTTTCTATAATAGGAAGAATGGTTAAAATCCTTTAAGTAAGTTAGTATTAGCATCTAAAACATTTGTCTTTTTGGTTTTTTATCTTATTATCATTTTCATTTTGACCTAATGAGAATAATGATAAATCATAAAGTATTGATTTATCACCTTCTTTTTTATACAATACTTTGCAATTACTACAATAAAAATAATTTGAGAACCATTTTCCTAAAAACTCTGGTGGATATTAGTTCTATATGTGTTTTAAATAACAAAGCTATTAAATTGCATTGCTATATAGTATGATTTGATTTAATTTGATATCGTTATTATATATTTCATTACTAGGTTTGATTTATGGTTAAACTTCTCCGGATAAGAGTTTTTATAATTTGGCCTCTAATTAAGTTGCTAAATTAGTTTCTCCATAAATGGACAAAAATTCATCTTTAAATTATTTTTACAATATATTTGCTCTTTACCTTAATGATTCATTTTATTACGACAATATTTTATTCTCTAAAAAAATTTAGGAGTAGTAATTGTTCTGAGAGCAAATGTCATCAAAGATTCTAATAATATTTTTTTTATTTATTTCATCAATTTCTTAAAATTAATATATTCTGCTATTTTTAATTTGAGAACTCGAAGGGGAATTACTTATGATAAACGTAGAAATGTTTTCTACTTCCAATATTAACTCTTAATTAAACCTTTTTTATATGTTTTCTACTTTCTGTATGATTGTCTAATGATAATGTAAACAGAAGACAATCTATGTAATTCTAAAATATTATGATAAAGTTAATAGTGAAGAAAATGCTTAAGATATTTCTTTTTCTTCTGGAAAATTAATTAATAGCAGTTTTGAACCATTAGAGTCAATTCTCTCTTTTATTTTCAAGTTTTCAAATACAATCTCATTAAATTCGTTAGGCAATAGTTAAAATAATGAATCCTTCTTAGAATTACATTCACCAAGAAATATAATGAGCGGCTACATAATAAAAATAAAAAGTAAAAAAATGAATTCATGCTGAGAATATGTTATTAATTCTATTAAAAAGAAAAAACAAAATTAATCAAAAAAAATTTATTTATTTGATGAATATTCCAACATACTAATTCATTTCATTCTAAAAATTGTACTTTGCTGGTTTCAAAAGATTTTCAATTTTTGTTGCTAATTCAATTTATTTAGCTTTTTTCTCCTCATCTACTACATTTGCCAAATAATCCAACACACCAGGATCCAACAATTCCTTTAACTACTCTTCAGCTAAAGGCTTTAATTCATGCCATATAAATGATTTACCACAACCAATCTTACCCTTTATTTCCAAATCTAAGCTCGATTATAACTATTCATGGAAGTACTGAAAGCTTACTTCTGTATTTTCTAGCCGATTTTGAATAAGTTGCCTGTAAAATTCAGAATGTTAACTAATTACTCTTGCCATAATGTAATTTCTCCTTTCAATTGGATTAAATTTCTTTGTTTAATTACTCTTATCTATTTTTTAAAATGAAATTTCTAATTCATTATATGTGACTCCAGATTCCTTGAATGAAAATTTAAATCTTCTGGGAATCTTCTCTTATTTGAAATGTTCTGCTTCATTCTCTGGTAATTTTCCACAAAATGTTTTATCCTCACATCCAAAGACTTTCATCCATATCTCTCCACAATGGGGGCATTGTCGAATATAATTAAAACATTAATTTTAGGATAGCTTCATCTTTTTTTAAGCAAGAGAAATCAAACCATTTACTTAAATTACTAATTCTTATTTTAATTGTGCATCAATTATATAGACTAAGTTCTCATCTTCTAATTTGGAATATAAATGATTAAAAAGTTCGATATTATCCTTTTGAAATTTTAAGAGTGTTTCATCTGCATATTCTTTAATGGCTAATGTTAATTGATGCATCACCTCTGGCATAGTTGGGTCAGTTTCCGAAAATTTTATGATGAAACTTTTTATTGCTTTCGCTATTTTATCAAAATACGTACTAACTATCCCTTTTGCATCATTGAGTTAATCAATCACATCATCCTACAAATCAATAATATCAAAATATGATTATATCTCAGCTTAAGTTAGTTAACAACTTTTTCCTTGTTAATCGCTTTTCTAAAGAATTCCTTCGATTATTTAACATATTTCTTTTCCTTCTGTTTCTTTTGATACAAGAATCAAAGATTTAATATTAAAACCTTTAAGTAAATCAACAATTTCTTTTTTCCTTATTTCAGGTTAATCTGCTTTATCCCAATTAGTTACAACAACTGTGATGATATCTTTAAATCTCTTAAATTACTATTAGATCATTGGTCTTAACTTCTCTTTCATTGTTCCCAACCTTTCTAACTAAACAACTATTAAAATCTGATGAATTTATCCAACTGTTAAGGCTGCAGCTATGCAAATTACATGTGCCAATTTATCTTAATCTGACCCAAGACCAGGAGTATCTAATAAATTAAAACCTTCTCCATATGCACTTTAACTAAGGACTGATTCCCTAGTGACCGACGGTCCACCAAATTATACTGCTTAATTTTTTTTACAAATTTTATTAAATAGAGTTGTTTTACCATGACCGATATATCCAATTAAAATTACTTGTTTGGTGTTTTGGTTTTTAAGCATGCTTTTTAAATATTTAAAGGGTAAAAATCAATGCTCTTCAGCTAAATCTATTACTAAATTCTATTAAGAATTATTATGAAACATAAATTAGAAATATTAACTTATATAAAAGATTAATCACGATTAAATATTTAATCTAATACTCTTTTCTATTTTATTTTTATTTCAAAAAGAAAATTCTAATAGTTAATCTTATTTAAAATATTATAAAAAAATAAATTAATTGATAAGTGTTATATAAAAAATTTCATTTTTATATTTCAAATACTATTTGTTTAGCTTTTTATTCAATTTAATTAATCAGTCTTGATGTTAAAGTTACTTTAGCAGTGAGCTTTATCAACTTTAAGAATGCTGTTTAAATTGATTTAATTAACCTATAAATCGTATTAATCAATGATAAAATATGTTATTAAATATTCTTTTCTCTGTAAGGATCTTTAGACAACCGCATTTCTTATTTCGCAAAGTTTGTGTATTATTCTCTTAGACATTTAGAGAGGTTTGCTTTATAGAGGATGTGATTTGAAAGCAGAATACAGAACTGCTTTTAAACATTTTTACATGGTCTGGTTGCACATCAGCAACTATAGATAAGCTAGATCTGAAAGAAATCAAATAAACAGATTGCAAATTTTATTTTCTTGAGTTTAAATAGAGATATATATCAAAATATCCTCAAGAAGGAGATATTAAATTTTAAGAAAATAATCACCTTTATCGAGTTCAAAAGCTCTTGGGCATAGATTTTTTGTATACTGACGCATTTCAAAAATAACATTTATAATAATCAATGAATTTATTGAATAGAACAAAAAACCAATGCAATTAATCACAATATAATAATGTTATACTGAAACTTCAAATTGAAAAATACCTATATGTTTTAGTAATTAATACTAATATTTCTATCTATTTATACCGTTAAATTAATCATAAATTTAATTCAAGGTTGCATAAATTCTCTTGAAATAATGCTTACATTAGAATTTAATTGGAAAAATCTCAACTCTAGCAAAAATCATGCATAATTATTTTGGACTAGTTTGTGAGAAATCTACTACAAAAAAATTAGAGCTTTTCCTCAATTTAGTTTGAAGGATATTGTACTGAAGCAAAAA
The DNA here is from genome assembly GCA_905182995.1 of Paramecium octaurelia. NCBI lineage: Eukaryota > Ciliophora > Oligohymenophorea > Peniculida > Parameciidae > Paramecium > Paramecium octaurelia. The sequence goes on along the minus strand of CAJJDP010000141.1, from coordinate 284,014 downwards.
ATTGATTCAGGTTTTATGTAAGTCTTCTTGATTACCTAGCTGGCTACGGAAATAAAAATCTTTGCCAAAATTAAATTTAGATTTTTAATGGGATGTTGATGAGTATGAATTAGAAAATGGATATTGGTTAGATTTAGATGAGCATTATAGATAGTATTCTTATATTAAATAAATATAGCCATTATCATGATACAGTAAGTTATGGCTCATACAATCATGATAGAAAAATTGGTACATGGAATACTTTAATATTGAATTAAAATTGTGTACAATTTATTAAATTGTAATATAATGCCACTGGTTCATATAGCTAAGAAGAAAAAACACGGAAGGTGGATTCATTTTCCAAAAAGATTACAAAAATGAAAAGGTTAGCGTAGTTGAATATCCTCTACAAGCGAAATTGATCACTTTTGTAGGAGAATATAATGATGGTTTAAGGCAGGGTAGCTGGAGAATTAAAAAGGATTAACATAATGTAAATCATTTAATAAAATAAAGTAAAAAGAGGAGGAGGCAAATATAATTCAAAGGTCTACAGAATGGAAGTTGGATTGAAAAATGGAACTTTAAAATGTAAAAATGATTCAAAGGTAATTAGGTCTTGTTTGTTATCTAAAGGGGAGAATATAAAAATGGAATCAGATAAGGAAACAGATGACTCTTTTCAAGAAAAACTTAGGCGAAAAAAAATTAGAAAAAATGTATTTCATCTAATTAGATAATTAAAGAATGAAGCATGGAGAATGGATTAGCTCGCATGATAATCATATTTATAGCTATTGTTAAGTTTTTACATGTTAGATACTAACAACAAGAAATAAAATAAGGGACATGGAACTTCCAAACTATCAATTAATAAAAAAGCAAGATATTCCCTCTTTTTCGCTTTAGTCTAAGAATAATTTTTACACAATATTATAGTTTATGTAAATTAATTTAGAGCTGGTTGTAACTAAAAATATGGAATCAAAATAGGAAAATGGGTGGAATTAGATGAGTTCTATCATTATAAATTCTAAATATTATATGAAGGAGAATACACAAATGACATAAAGTAAGGAAAATGGGAAATGATGAAGCATCATAATTAAAATTTGAAGAGACTGTAATTCACTTTAAAAGTATTAGAGGTGGAGGTTGGTTTATATAGAATGGATTAAAAAACCATAGATGGATTGAACCGGATTTAAAGGATAAATTCTGGTTAAGATTTGTTGAATATTAAAATGGAAAAGATATAGTACTCATTATTTTATTTAATTGATTTAGTTAATATACAATATTAGATTCAAAATAACTGATTTAAATATGTCATTAATTTGATAGAAATGATAATAAATATTTAAATGATAACAAATATATCTCATTTAAAAACCTTTTTGTAAACAAAAATTCCAAAACCGCAAACAATAATAATAACTCCTATTTCACACAAAATTTTATATTTATTTGACTCGATGCTCTTATTTTCACTTTCTTTTTTTTCTTAATTAATTTAAGCATCATTCTAATTTTACATCTCTATTTTTTCTTCAATAATTTAAGCATCATTTTTTATTTAACTTTTGTTATTTTCTTCAATATTTTGAGCATTTACTAATTTTTTTTAATTGCTGTCTTAACCTACTAAAGGTTAAATTAAATCATCATTTTCTGATTCAATGTCTTAACCCACTAAAGGTTAATTTAAATCATCATTTTGTTATTGTATTGATTCTGCTTATTGAATATTCTGAGTCAAAATCGAATAAACCTGGCTTATAATATTATTTCCTTAATGTTAAAATATTGTATCATTCACTCCATTTTGCATAAACAATAATGACTTCTTTAGATTTATTAAATTAAGCTATGTATTTTTTTCTTGTAATAATTGTTTTAATTTCATTCCAAAGTTAAAAAAAGATTAGTCATTAACACAGTTCATTATTATCTTTTTATCTTTTAGGTTCACTTAATTTACTGCCATTGCAAAACTCACAAATTAAATTAATGTCTTCAAATAAGGATTGCCTCTAAATATTCCACAGCCCCATCTTCCTGTAGATATATAGCTATTTGGTGAATTTTTGAGTGATATCTCAAATCCAGCATAGCTCTTTATCAATTCTCTATAAATATTTTCTTCAGTAAATTAGTTTTCACTATAAAAAGGTTTTGCGTCGATAGCCTATATAATTTTGATTAAGATATACTAACATATTATAGCTTCCTTTAAGATCCAAGGATGGAGAGCATTGAAATGATTGTTCGTATCCAGTATAATTGCTATATTTTTTCAAATTCTAAATCAAAACTGCTTCGGTTTGTGTCATGGGCGGAATAAAAATCATACATACTGTAGCTTCAGCAAATATAAGCATAACAATCTTGGTTTAGTGTTTAATGTTACTTCTTCCTATGCGCAATTTCTGGTATCAAGAACTAGTCCTCCGATGTTTTCATCAGCAAAGTCTACAACAGTAGAATTTAAATGATCTTCATTTTTCAGTTAAGTGAATTCAAAATCAATGTTTTAATAGTTAGATTATTCAAATTTTTGTTTGAAATCTTCTTTGCTAACAGAATTTTTAGTAAACACTATTTTTTCTTCTTAAATTTGATCAGAATTTAAGTAAAATGCTTTTATATAATTCTTAAAGCACATCAATTTCTATTTGGAAATATAATTATTGGATTTTTTTATTGAACTCATATCTACAATATAAAATCCACCTTTAGACAAATTTCGTTCTAATAATCCTAAGTACATCGACATGATTAATCTGAAAATCTCTATCCTTTTCAATTCAACTTTAAATTAAGTGTCCCATTAATTATAGATATAATTAAGATGCTATTGGAATTAATCTGGATCGTTAAAAATCTCTCTTTTCAGATAATTTTTAAACTCTTCAAATTATCCTTAATGATCATTAAAGACATTTTCAAGGGTTTAATCAGTATCGATACTACTTTAGACATACTCTAAATAATTTGGTTATTGATAGCCTTTCAAATTGCACTTAAATCCATCTGCAGACATCTTAATAGAAAATGAGAAATTATAAATAATGATTAATTTTTAATCAATTTTAATAGTCAAGAATTAAAAATATTAAAAACAATACATTTATCAAGGCTTAAAGAAATCTATAAAAATTCATGTTTAGATTGATGATGAAATACAATATTCCTGGATAAATGTAATTATCATTTGGATTTTGTTTTAAGGATAAAAATTCTTAATTCTTAGAAAAAGCTATGTAAATGTATTTATTTTATTGATTATGTGAAAAAATAAAAGGTTGAAATACAGCTTTCCAAGTGATATATTAGCTTTACGATAAAAGATGATAAATTATGCAATTATTGACGATATAAATTAAACATTTTCATTTCTTATATAAAAACCAAGCCCTAACCCACCAAGTCCCTTTGTCCCTGTATTCTAGATCATATAATTTTTTAGCTGTGCTATTCATGTCCTAATTTAAATTTTAGCACTGAGGACATTAAATTGATAATTCTAAACTTTCATATGGAGCTCCCTTCCATCCATATCCACCTGTCCAACAATAGCTAATATGAATCTATGAATTGTTTACCCAAAGGAACCACCTCCGTCTAATTTGCAGTGTTTTCTGATATCCATTTTTAATTCTTTTTCATGTTTCTACATTAATTCATGCGTATGAGCTCTCAATTTAAGCAGACCTTCTATTAATTTTTGATTTCCAGGTTCTATTTGAATGGACTGAGACTTATTTAACCACGATACATCTTATTGAGGTTATTACTAAATTTAGGGTTAAACTTATTATTATTATTGCTATTAAAATTGTTAATTTTGAGGTGCGAATTGAATGTTTGACTAAACTAAGAATTATTATGGTAATTGTTCCTCCATTAATTATTTTTAGGTTTAAATTTCTTTTTTCACTCTGTTAGACCAAAATTTCTTTTAATTGTTTAATAATTTGTTTAATGGTTCGAAATGGTTAGTATTACCTAATTATTCAAATTAAGCACGAAATTATGCTGAAAAATCCAGTTATTCTGTATAGACTTTTTACATTACGTTCTATAGATTTTGATTTCTTTCGAATATTAGGGTTAACAAATGTCTTTAGATTGTATTTTCAGGATTAGTGAAATTCTCCATTAAAAATTCAACATCCTAATTTGTTAAATCTTTGTCAATAAGATTAAAGCATCTTTAAAAGATATCAGTTGATTAAACTAGATAGCCTTTCAATACCTGGGTATCATAATTGGCAAACGCTTAGAGATCTGTTATAACTTTTTTCATTTTCTCAATAAATTAATTGCAACATTTCTCAACTACTTACACGACTTTCTCGAATTCTTCAACGATTAATTCGGGAGAACATCCTGGTAAAGCATTGCTTAGTAGTAAATATTTATCGGCAAGTAATTAATAATTATTGTTAATTATTTCAGGCATGCAATGATGTCTTTATTTTAAAACTCGATATATTTATATGCCAAATACATTATTAGTGATCTTCTCTAACAATTAAAGGGTTTTACAATTGAGCCAATAAAATATCTAGAGGCACAGTATCAGGGAGCTGTTAGTCGAATTATTTCATTTTATATTAATTATTCGTAATTAAAATTATACTTATGTACAATATTTAAATTGAATTTAATATTTGCATTGAAATAGAAATAGAAATCAAGTGCAAATCAAAAGGATGTTGATAAATTGCATTAAATACAATAATTGTAAATTATATTTTCATACTATTGTGATAAAAACAATTTCTATTTGATTGTTTTGTTGTTATTGATTAGTAAAATTATTTTCTAGTAAAGTTATTAAATTATGAAAATTTTTATTAGTCTGATTACAACATAGACTATTTCAACAATTATAGCGTTCACGGAGTTTGAAGAACCTAAAGAAATTATTGCATTAGCTTTAGAGCTCACTGGCATTGTGGCATTGTTTTTGCTTAATAAATTTAATATTCCAGAGGTTTTATAAAGGGCCATTCTGTTGGGTTAAGCTATCTTGATTTTTGTTCTGATGCCGAATTCGCAATATAAATATTTTACAGGGGCATATCACATAATAGTTCGTTTAAAAGCTTATACACAAGTTTCCCGACTATTAATGCTAGAATGGTCAGGTATTTACTTCACAAGTATAAAATATAGTTTTACTTCTCATCATATTTATATTTGGAACCGAGATTGAAATACATCAAATTTTTCGTAGCATATTTGCTTTTCTTGGTTTATTAATAATCCAAGGTTTCGAACTTTAAGCCTGGTTTGAAAAATATCAAAAGAAGCCAGAAATCATGATTCATTCAAAAATTTTGTACACAGGGTATGATTCGAACCCTAGAAGCTTAACTGAAAGAATAACAGATCCCAATTTCTCAATATTGTACTTGGATGATCAATTTAATGCAATAGGATCTGAGAAATCAAGCTCAATTATTAACAATTTAGAAAACGGTTTGAAATCAATTTTGCATGATTTAATTGTCTATAAAATTGACTCTTAATCCAAATCCACACTCCAGTGGAAGAGTTCAGGGTGTTCTCTGCAAGATTTGTTAGATTAAGTTAGAGCAAACAGAATACCAATGATAATTAGAATTCTGGATTACAGTCATCCATAGCTCAATAGTCACTTCATAAAGATAATTTATCAACGAGAATTCTAAATATAATTTTTGGAATTAGAGGAACGAGATAGGTACTAAAAATAGAAATATGTTTTTGCAATTTTGAAATAACTGCTAAGCACAATGTCTCATGAATTCGGAACTTCCCTGAATTATTTGCTGGCCATAGCCTAAGTGGCCATAGAAAAATACTCTGATTCTGATCTGCTTTCCTACTTTATGCCCATTAAATCAATGGGACTGATAATGCATAATTTTGTATTAGATATGGTTGATTACAATAATATCAAAGGCAAGTAACTCGAATTGCAATTAGAAAAAATAGATGTAAAATGTCATAATACAATAGATTAGTTAATTGTTGGAAGAAGTTATTAACATCTTTTTCCATACTCTGTAATAAAAGGGACTCAAAATCACCTACGAAATCTTCTTAGCTGAGAAATCCATCTTAACTGATGGCAGAAGGCTCAAATAAATATTAGTAACTCTGATTCAGAATGCTTAAAAATTTACATTCTCAGGAGGTATTAAAATAATAGTAAAATCAATTGAGTAAAATAAATATGTGTAATTTGAAATATCAGACACTGGGATAGGAATGACTAAAAATGAAATAGATGGTCTCACTGAAATGCTTAAATATGATTATAAAAAAGAGAAGAAGATCTCTACCAATACGGCTGGATTTGGATTGGGCAGTTTCTTATGTAATAAAATAGCAATGAGCTTGGGCAATTTGAAATATGAAGAAGGAGGCGGAATAAGATATTATAGTAGCCAAGAAATTAAGGGCACAAAAGTAGTTTTCAAGATTATTAATGAACCATTTAGTCTCACTTATACTCTTACTGCTCCTTAAGATAATTCGAGTGGAATAATAAAAGTAGGAAGAAATGCTGTTATAGATGTCAAGCAATCTTAAGTTGATTTTGGATTAAATGCTATTAAAAATCCATTAACTAACAAATTTAGCACGATTATGGTGCCAAAGGTGAACAGTTTTCATGATGATCATGTGATAGGACACTTTATGAAGAGAATCACAACGAAGGATAAATTGGGAAGTCTTTTTAAAATATAAATGCAACATACTAAAAGGGACTAAGACAGTATTAATGAGGAAACTAAAGAAGGGGATTATTAAAAAAGACTACAATTTTAAAATATCAAACTTTCTACTTTTCCACAATAAAATAAATCCAGCAAACAAAGTTCTTATGATGAAATTGATAATGTTATTGTTAATTGCAATTGCAATTAAATCCTCATTGTTGATGATGAGATGATCAATATCCTTGGATTGCAACTTATGTTAAAGTCTTTCAATTTAGAATCGGATTCCTCTTACAATGGCCAAGAGGCACTTAAAAAATTGGAGTAAGGTAAGCATTCATATAAATATCTATTTAGCTCACTGTTTATATAATTTTATCTTTATGGACATCAACATGCCAATCATGGATGGATTTGCTACAACTAAAGCCATAATTGAGAAATATAAAAATGATGCTCCCATTATTATTGCTTGCACAGCTTTCACTGATAGCGAAACAAAATAATATTGTTATGAAATAGGCATGTCTCATTATATCAGTAAACCTGTCAATAAAAATGAATTACAAAAACTTCTATGCTATCTTATTAATTGATCTTGAATTAGTATTCAATATTGTATTATTAAAAATATCTATAAAAATTATTCATAAAATAAGAACATCAGTAAAGATGGAATATAAGTTTAAATTAAATTCATAATTTTTATTTATAAATTAATTCCCACCCACCGTAATTCTTTTTTTTTGTTTTATTGTAGATATGTTCCACAATGAAATGTCCCAAATCTGTAAGTCCCATTTTATTTAATCTTTCGGTTACTGGAGTTGAAAAGGCAAACGTTGGAGAAGCATTCACTTCTATTAACCAAGGATTGCAATCCTCATCAACTATGAAATCTAATCCAAACACTTCAAAAGTATTCTTTCTTATCTCAAAAGACTTTTAACAAGATTTCATTGTAGCTATAATGATGCTTTTGAATTTCTCTCTCACTTGACTCTCAAAGTCAAACCCTCTTTCTTTTAATATTTAAACAAATTCCTCCTAAGTCATCATTAACTTCTCCTCCTAATTATCCTCATTATTTTTTTGGACACTAAAGTTAGTTAGATGAGCGTATCTATTAATTTCTAATCAATTTCATACCTATTTTTTAAGTCATCTGTATTATATTCAACACCGCAAAATCGAACATAGCATTCTCTATACATCCAAATTGTTAATGGCTGAATATCAGACACGATCATCCACTATCTAATATCAAATTTTCTTTTTTAAATTGTCATGATATTTTCCAAACACTTCTAAGCCACAAAATTCACATCCTTAGCTCCAAATGTATAAGCCAATATATCTTCGATTTCCTTGAAATATTTCACCCCTCTTCCTCTTGACAATCCACAAGGTTTAGTAACCCAAATATTCTCACCTTTAGAAATTTTAAATTATGGGTCAACATTGCTAAGGTCTAATAATATTTATTTAACTGATTCCATTATCTTTGGATTGTCAAATTGAATAATTTCTTGCTTTGGTTCTGGTTTTTTATACAAAATTTACCATTGTTAAGGCGTACAAACTGGATAATCTTCAGCAGACTAAATATAAAGTAAATTGTACGATTCGATTGATTTTATCTTAAATGGACATCAACTTATAATTTAAGATTTATATTGCAATTTATATCTTTTATTCATCTTTAGGGTTCTTCTTAATGTAGTTTTCTGCAAATGTAAATTTGTACTCTTCCAAAAAATCTTCAAAATCACCCTCATCACTCAAATCATAACATCTTGGAAAGAATATATTAGAGTCAACTCCTCCTAAAATGTAACAACTTTTCAAAGATCTTGCCAATCCAAACTTTGTTGTCAATAATTTTGAACTAGCAAATCTACTTACAACCTATTCTGGAATAGGTTTATGCAAAAACTTCTTTAAGTAGCAAAATTTGAAATCGTAAACTTATGTGTAAACATCTTCTATCTCTACCCAACCTAAGAAAATGTAGCATAATTTTCTTTACCTAATGAATTAAATAGGGATTTCATATCATTAAAGTATTCTCCTTGTATTACATATAAATATTAATTTTGATTTAAATTGTGTTTTTTCCGCAATTTTTCAATCTCTTCCCTGACTTCAGGTTCAGACAACGGCTATATTTAAGCCAATTATTTTTCTGTTTCTTCGTCCTTTTTTCTTTACTCTTCACTTTAATCATCTAAATCCAAATATAATTTCTAAAATTCTTTATCATTCATGGCTTTATTCAATATGCTTCGTATATCGACTGATTCATATTTTTACAATATTTACTTCCCATGGATTTGAGTAAAGGTTATCTGGTTATTTAAAACATTGATCTAGTGATGAAACGACAACTCAATTCTAATTGTGTAGCAATTTTAGATAACTATTCTTCTAATTTTTTCTTTTAGTTATTATTGGATTAAACTGTTCTTTTTAATTTCGGATCAAATTTGCAGTAATATTATGGTTATCCCAGTTGAGTTATTAAAGTGGCGATCCTATACCTAAAACAATTTTAAATTCTGTCAAAGATATTCACTTCTGTTGGTATATGTTATTTGATTTCTTGCTTTTTAATTCTCTTTTCACTCAATTTAGGTTTAGTTACTTAAGACCAATCTACTGAAAAATTTTCAAGTTCTTATTATTACTACTACATTAATTTATGAATTTATATGTTATGAAGAAAATTAGTATAAATTTGAACAGAAGATATTTGTAAATTGTCAATAACTATTTTGTTTTACTTAATGGTGCAAAAAATAGATTATTTTTTATGACTAATGACTTCATAATTCTTGGCTATTAAGATTTAATTAAGCAAGAGCCTAAAAGAATTTGTAATCAATAGAATTTTATGTATACTTGATTGGATTTTAAATTTAACTCATACATATTAATTAAAAACATAAGAATCATAACTATTTGATAACGGTAAGTAAAATCTAAAGCTATCTAAAATTAAAATTAATTTAAACCTTTTTCAATCTTGAGTGACTTGATTTGACATTAAGGACAATCTAATGGAAATATCGAACAACAAACTCCGATAAAATGTCTTGAATCTTAGCAATGAGATAAAAATTGCCGAGTATTAAATTCCGTAAATGGAGAGCCGCAAAATGTACAATATAATGGTTCATCAAATTGAATTAAGCTTCTTTCTAAATTATTTTAATCTTAGATTTTTCTTTAAGAACTTTCATTCTTATCATTTTACTCGTTTTAAACCTTTTAAGTTTGGATATTACTTTGTTAATGTTGTTACTAATCTATTTATTAATTTTATTCACTCTTTGATTCTGTCTAAATAACTTATGATTCTTATTCTGTTTATTGAATTTTCAAAGTTAATATTCTATCTAAGTAGAGATCTGCATCGTTAATATTGATGTGCTTACTACACTCAGGACATCTCATATATGTTTATTTTGAAACCCAAGCTTCTAGACAAGAAGCGCAAATGTAATGAAAACACTAATTTTGAAATAAAAGGCTTTCATTAAACGATTCTTTGCATTTACAGCATTACTAATCTTAATTTTTATTGTGCTTATATAACGCCAATTTTATATAATCTGCTTAGATGTAATCTCCACATGATAAACACATAAATTTATTTTGATATTCACACTTTTTTATTGCACATTCTTTGCAATAATAATGTTAACATGGAGTTTATATAACTTAATTCTATTCAAAATGTTTTTGACAATTAACACATTTCTGTATAGCATCCTATGTATTATATTCTATTTCCATTTATACATTATTATTTTTATTCTAAATACTAGATTAGGTAACTTCTTATTTTTTATCTTATTCCTGATCTATTTAATTCTATTAGGTCTAATTCTATTATTATTCACTTTATTTACTAATAGGTTATTTTTAATCATTAAAATTTTCTTGTTATTATTTTTGATTTTTTTCCTCACAACTCTAACAGATTTAATGACTTATTGGAATAATTTGATGACATTAAATACAAAGACTTTTTTAATATTCTTTTTAGAGATCCAAATAGAATGATTTAAATATAAATTCTCTACATCCTTGGAAATTACATGTAATATATTATACTGATTTTGATTGTTCAAATTGCTTCTAAATACAATTAAAACATATTTAATGTTGGCATTTTATATCAATTAATTTGATTTTAGTTTTGCATAAATGACATTTCTTTTCAAATATTGTCAAGATAAGGTAATATTGTTCGTGATATTTGTATAAAATGATTTTATTAATTCCTCCATTAGTTTCAATACCATATAATAATTGTGAATTTGAATTTGGTTATTCAAATACCACAAACTAGACTTTAAAAGTGTCGCATAAAAACTTAAACTAATCTGAAGGACAAGATTTGTAGTTATATCGAAAGTATGATTTAATGGCATCCTTAAACCATATACCATATGGATCTTGAATTTTGACTTCCTCTATAAATGATTTAAATCTATTGGGTTTGTTTTTAGAATTATTGAGTAAGGTATTAATTTTTTACATCGCCTAATTCTATTAATTAGACCCAAATAATTATGATTAGATTATCTAAACTTAGTTGACTTTAATATGATACTCAATTAATCCTACAAGCATTGCTTCCTCTATTAATTATCCTACACAAATCCAGTTTGTAAAGCTAGACAAAGCTTTGAGATTGATAGGAATAAGAGATATTTCATATTATCTTAAATTCATTTTATTATTTTATTTTATAAAATTTCAAAGATAATGATGAAAGATCAATTTATTAAGCAAAATTATTAAAGAATTAATAAAATCAACGTGCAAATAACGATTCTACAAATTGTACATTTAACTAATAAAGCAAAATATATGAAATATAGAAAATCTAAATTTTCTATTCAGCACCCTAGTTTAAACCTAAATGTATTGGCAATATTATTCAAATAAATTCATTTTAATTACATGTTTTATGCAGTTTGGCTACTTTTTTTTGATTTGAAAGATATATCATTTACATATTCTTTATTCTTTTTAGAAATATCTGTAAGATAATATAATTACTCTATATTACCATATTCAATCTAGATTTTGGTGATTTTCTATCAACAAGCCATTCTCACAAATCAAAATTCTTTTAATTTATTTGATTTGTGAATATAAATAATAATAATCTTTTGAGTTAGTAAAGAATGAGTCTTAATTTGTTGTTAAATCTATTTTTTGATAGGATTCTGAAATTTTATATAATAACTGAATTATTGATATACACTCTTAAGGATATCTATTAGTAATAAAGTCAATTTGCTTACTTAATTAGGCTAATCTTAAATTGGATATAATTATAAAGATTTTCTATACTCTATTGATAGCTAGAATAAATTAGACTTATTGATTATCTTAATTAATATTTATAAAACAAATGNACTTTTTTAATATTCTTTTTAGAGATCCAAATAGAATGATTTAAATATAAATTCTCTACATCCTTGGAAATTACATGTAATATATTATACTGATTTTGATTGTTCAAATTGCTTCTAAATACAATTAAAACATATTTAATGTTGGCATTTTATATCAATTAATTTGATTTTAGTTTTGCATAAATGACATTTCTTTTCAAATATTGTCAAGATAAGGTAATATTGTTCGTGATATTTGTATAAAATGATTTTATTAATTCCTCCATTAGTTTCAATACCATATAATAATTGTGAATTTGAATTTGGTTATTCAAATACCACAAACTAGACTTTAAAAGTGTCGCATAAAAACTTAAACTAATCTGAAGGACAAGATTTGTAGTTATATCGAAAGTATGATTTAATGGCATCCTTAAACCATATACCATATGGATCTTGAATTTTGACTTCCTCTATAAATGATTTAAATCTATTGGGTTTGTTTTTAGAATTATTGAGTAAGGTATTAATTTTTTACATCGCCTAATTCTATTAATTAGACCCAAATAATTATGATTAGATTATCTAAACTTAGTTGACTTTAATATGATACTCAATTAATCCTACAAGCATTGCTTCCTCTATTAATTATCCTACACAAATCCAGTTTGTAAAGCTAGACAAAGCTTTGAGATTGATAGGAATAAGAGATATTTCATATTATCTTAAATTCATTTTATTATTTTATTTTATAAAATTTCAAAGATAATGATGAAAGATCAATTTATTAAGCAAAATTATTAAAGAATTAATAAAATCAACGTGCAAATAACGATTCTACAAATTGTACATTTAACTAATAAAGCAAAATATATGAAATATAGAAAATCTAAATTTTCTATTCAGCACCCTAGTTTAAACCTAAATGTATTGGCAATATTATTCAAATAAATTCATTTTAATTACATGTTTTATGCAGTTTGGCTACTTTTTTTTGATTTGAAAGATATATCATTTACATATTCTTTATTCTTTTTAGAAATATCTGTAAGATAATATAATTACTCTATATTACCATATTCAATCTAGATTTTGGTGATTTTCTATCAACAAGCCATTCTCACAAATCAAAATTCTTTTAATTTATTTGATTTGTGAATATAAATAATAATAATCTTTTGAGTTAGTAAAGAATGAGTCTTAATTTGTTGTTAAATCTATTTTTTGATAGGATTCTGAAATTTTATATAATAACTGAATTATTGATATACACTCTTAAGGATATCTATTAGTAATAAAGTCAATTTGCTTACTTAATTAGGCTAATCTTAAATTGGATATAATTATAAAGATTTTCTATACTCTATTGATAGCTAGAATAAATTAGACTTATTGATTATCTTAATTAATATTTATAAAACAAATGGTGAAATTATAAGAAAATCATTTAATTGGAAATTATAGTCACAAATCTAAACGAATGAATTTTGAGGTATATCAACACAATATGAAAAGAATTAAACTTTTGNACTTTTTTAATATTCTTTTTAGAGATCCAAATAGAATGATTTAAATATAAATTCTCTACATCCTTGGAAATTACATGTAATATATTATACTGATTTTGATTGTTCAAATTGCTTCTAAATACAATTAAAACATATTTAATGTTGGCATTTTATATCAATTAATTTGATTTTAGTTTTGCATAAATGACATTTCTTTTCAAATATTGTCAAGATAAGGTAATATTGTTCGTGATATTTGTATAAAATGATTTTATTAATTCCTCCATTAGTTTCAATACCATATAATAATTGTGAATTTGAATTTGGTTATTCAAATACCACAAACTAGACTTTAAAAGTGTCGCATAAAAACTTAAACTAATCTGAAGGACAAGATTTGTAGTTATATCGAAAGTATGATTTAATGGCATCCTTAAACCATATACCATATGGATCTTGAATTTTGACTTCCTCTATAAATGATTTAAATCTATTGGGTTTGTTTTTAGAATTATTGAGTAAGGTATTAATTTTTTACATCGCCTAATTCTATTAATTAGACCCAAATAATTATGATTAGATTATCTAAACTTAGTTGACTTTAATATGATACTCAATTAATCCTACAAGCATTGCTTCCTCTATTAATTATCCTACACAAATCCAGTTTGTAAAGCTAGACAAAGCTTTGAGATTGATAGGAATAAGAGATATTTCATATTATCTTAAATTCATTTTATTATTTTATTTTATAATATGATTCCTTAATATTAATCAATATGCTTAATAAGCAGCAACAGCACCTGATACAAGACCTCCAAGGCCAATAACTCCATCGTTTAGGTTGATTTTCAATACTTTGGGGAAAAACTCTGATCCTTAACCAGCGGGCATTAAATCTCCAAATATCTTTATCAAATTTAAATAAAGAGTCTTATTTTAATCGTACTTATTAGCAATCTATTGCTAAGCAGTTTGATTATTTTTGTTTTGTTAAATATATTAGAAGTTGACAAACAATTGTCTTATTGTGTCAATCAAGTTTGTAATTATTGCAATAAACCAAAATGTCATTGCTTTTTTTTACAAAGGCTTTGGGTCGCTGGTAGTGAACTTGATGGTTGATAACACACTCAAGTTATCATAGAACCTAAAGCTTAAATTCAAATTTTTACCAATATAATAAAAACCATACTCTTGTTAGGATATTTAATGCCCGAGCAACCTACTCTTGAGATGTTTTGCAATTCTGACCCACTTTATCAATGATAGTTTACAATTCATTCAAAGATTTGGCTAATCTGAATAATTTTCTGGCATCTCTTGTGCTTTCTATATAAGGATAAACAAATCAAGTACAAAATAAATTCTTAAATTGATTGGATAATTATTCATTGCCATTGTTGGTTTTGAGATGCCACATTAAAAATCTGGATCCATATTGCATGACTTTGCATATCTTGTCCCTTCCTTCGGTCTTGTTGAACCATTTAACTGTTGAATCAAGTGTTTGCATATTTTACTAAAAAATTTAATTACTCATAAAAACTCAAAGTGCGTATTTCCAAATATATTTTATATTAATCAGGAAATCAGATTGCTTATCAGACTTCCTTTTTTTAAAAAGAAAAATCATGTCAGTTTTCATACAATTATATAGTGGTAATCGTTTAATTATGTCAATGTTACTTATTCATATATATAATATTAAATGATATGATTCAACAGAATATTAACTTAAATGTGATATTATTTTTATAAAGTTTGTATATTTGTGATTAAATTTGACAAATGTAGCATTAGCTTCCATTTTCAACGAATGAATTAGAACATTTTGAAATAGAGCACACTCATGGTTCACTATCTAAATTTAAACCTCCTGCTTATAAATAAAAGGATCAATTGATAATCGATAAAACCCATACTGTCCAGTTAGATCATGAGATCGATGAAGATGTGAATTCTAAATTTCACTTTACAGTCATAATGGTAGCAATATTATCTGGTAATTTTGGATTGGGCTACTCTTTGCCTTACTTATCGATGTCATTTTCTACAGTGTTTTCTTAGATGTATTTGATTTAATATAACTGATAGTGAATTAAAGGGATCAGAAACATCTGAATAGGGATTTTTTAGTGCAATTTTGTCAATTGGTTGTCTTGTTGGTGCAATTTTTACAAAATTCTTATTAAAATACACAACTAGGAATTAATCACTTATAATCGCCGATTTTTGTGGTTTTTTAAGTATATTTGCAGTGATTCCAAATCGAGAAGTTATTTTAACATTCCGATTTTTTTATGGAGTTTGTATTGGCATTTAAACAATAATCATGCCAATATATTTAAAGGAATTGTGTCCATAAAAGTACTATGATAAGTTTTCAGTAATGTCAGGTTTCTTTGTGGGTGGAGGATTGCTTTTTGCAAACTTCATGGGCTTAGGCTATATAAACAGCGATTTGAGAGGAAAGGACTCTCATTATTGGTAGATTGTGTTTGCAATTCCAGCAGTTGTCTTCTTATTCCGATTCACAGTGTTGACAATTGTGTATAGGATGGATAGTCCAATATCATTGATAATCAAACATAAGCCAATAAAGGCTAAGGCAATAATAGCATATATTTATTAGCCAGTGTGTGTTGAATAAGCATTCCAAAAAAGTTAATTAAGAGTTTAGTATGATGAAGAACATAAAGAAGGAATAATGAGTCTCTTTACGAGAAAAAATAGAAAAACATTAGCAATAGGTTGCGTCTTGATGTTTGTTTACACTTGGTGTGGATTATTTGCCATATTCTCATATAGTTCACAGTTTTTTGCATCTATGTCAGATGGAGATGTGACTTTAAATACATTCTTTACATTGATTTTAGGCATTGTATAATTTACACCTGCTTTCATATCATCATTTGTTTATAGAAGATGGGGAAAACGAATTATCCTATTGTCAGGATTATTTTTTATGATAATATGTCAAATATTAATAATTGGGTTAAGTTACACTGACGTTTTGGCAGCAGTAATAGTAAAGTTTATAGTAATATGTTTGTTTTCATTTTTGTATGCTTTAACATTAGGTCCAATCACTTGGGTAATTAAGTTAATTATAAATAGTCTATGACTCCAGAGATAAATTCAAGTGAGGGAACTTATTTTTGTTTTGTGACTCTATACGCCTGGTAATTACTGGTCTTATACATATTCCCTTTCATGCTGAGTAGTTTGGAGATGAGTGGATCATTTGTAGTATTCGCAATATTGACAGTCAGCAGCATTTTATTTTTTTACTTTTCCGTAAAGGAGACAAAGGGATTGAATCATACAGAGATAGATAAGGTATATGGTAAGGAGGACAAATGAAAGTTGTTATTTTGTATAATTATGAAATAGACTTAAATACTTATATATATATATAATCAATTTAAATAATAAGATAGTATTTCAATGAGTTAGTCTTTTTTGACTGGTTTTTGAATGTGATAACTCATCCCGCTTTTGTAACAAGTATTTCGAGTTTCTGTGTCCGAGAAGGCAGTGCATGCAATAACTATGATGTTGGAGTATTTGGATTTGATTCTGACTGTTGCTTGTATGCCATCTAAGATTGGCATGTTGATATCCATGAAGATCATACGATATTGTTAAGATCTGCATTTATTACATTTGGCTACAGGATAGAAGATTATAAATTACTTTTCTTCTGATTACTGAAGATGAGGTTGACACATTCTTCTCCATTGAATACTGAGTCAGTTGAGTAGCCCATTTGATCAAGCATCATTGACAAGGCCATAATATTTATTTATTCATCATCAACGATCAGAATTTGAGGACAATTGCATTTCTGATTAGTTGTACAGTGTTCATTCAAATGTTTGATTCTATTTTGAAATTCTTAATCATTTGTCTCTTGATTGATACTAAGTGATTCAATTCTCCTTTCCGATGAAATTGCAGCAAGAAACAACTCTCTTGCTATTTTGGATGGTGGTTTACGTAATTTGAGGGACAATTCCTTATTCAAACCTCTTTCTGATTTGAAATCTTTGATTCCAAGGATCTACGAAAACTTCTATCTCATTGGTAATGCATTGACTCTGCTTATTTGTGATTCCATGGTATCTATTTGAATATTCTTTCTGATGCGAACAATGGGTGTAGGATTGCTTTATTAATAGGCAGGACTGTAGGATTAATTTCTAGCCATAAACCAAGCATGAAACCCTGATTAATATATTGACTCGAATCTCAATCCTCCTCCCTTTTCATATCGAGTTTGACTCAGCACTTCAGCAATCTTGTTGGAAATATATAGTCCCAATCCAAATCCAGCTGTATTTTGTGAGATTCTAGCTGATTATGGAATGCCTGAAGACAAGAGTTGATGCAATCGTTCCACTTCATCTTGTTTCATTCCAATGCCTGTATCGAATACATGGAAGATAACGCATAATTATTTATTGTTGACGACTGCTCCAACCTAGATTCTGATTTGACCAGAAAAAGTGAATTTTTGAGCATTTGATACTAAATTGATTAAAATTTATCTAATTCTGTTTCTGTCACTAACTAAATCGTAATTCAGGAGGTTGTTTTGGAATTGAATCTTGAGATGTTTCTGATTTATTTAATATTTGAATAGGTCGACAACCTCGCTTATTAATTATGGTATGTTAAAATTGCTCACTTCTACATTGAATTATTTGCTTAAGATTAGATTGTAATCCATGATGTCACTAATCAAGCTATGCATTATTCTGCCGCAATGTAAAATGGGCAGAAAATACTTTTCAGACACAGTCTTAGGTACATTCTCATGACATTGAGCCACTTGAGCCAGGGCCAAGATATAATTCAAAGAGGTGTTCAACTCATGACTAAAACTCTTGAATAGTTGTTTCATTGTTGTTTGAGAGTGTTTCTTCTTGATGTAATGAGAATAATCAGACATTTCCTAGAACACTACATTGTAGGTTGTTTTCTCACAATTCTCTTTGTTTACGAGAATTTAAAAGAAAAACATCTCAAAATCCTGGAGAACATACACATCCAATTAATGAGGAAGTGGTAGGTTTGTCTTAATGTTCTCCAGCAATTCCTTCAGGGTGATCAATGTCAAGGAATCTCTGAAGTCTTGGACTGATTGTAATTTGATATTGCATTATTCTTGGAGTAGTTGCTTGGTTTATTTGTCTATCAGAGTGGGGGCTTGCATTAATATTTCGTTGATTGATTTATCCTCCATTAAATAGGAAGATTTCTTGTTCTAGTAAATTATTTCAAACTATTCATTTAATTTAATTATTCCCACTATTCCATTTGTGATATCAACTATTTTATCGTATTCAGTTTGAGTCTTCAAATTGCATGTTTCCTCAATCATTGTTAGGTTGTTTTGAGTTCCTTTTGGTTCCCCTTCATGGTGATGATTTTTGGCTAGGATTAGCAAACTCACTATCAGAAATTGGATCAGAGGCTAACCAGCATCAAAGTCTATCAAAGTATAATAGAGCACCAACAAGAGGAGATGCAACAACTTGATCAGCGTAAAGTATCGATTCACAAATATCTCTTTGTCATTTTATTAATAAATCACTGTTGGCAGTAGGAATGTGATGAAGGAATATCTATTGTAGTTGTCAAAGATTTCTAAGGTATATTCTATTTCATACATATTATGTTGAGTGAGATAATCATGATCGGAGAAATAAACATACAATATTTGTTTCGTTCCTTGCCATATTATAACAACAAAAACATTATCAGTATCAACAACTCAATTATCAATAACCACAACTTTCAAAATTATATATGGAAGATTACTCAAGATCTAAAGAATACAAAGTATTGCAAAGCCATGAACTACATAGCAAGATTTCATAAAACATATTTTGATTCCAATTAAATATTTAAATTATTATATTGAAATCATTGTTAATCATACATATATAGATATCTAATCAAAATTAACTCTCTTAACATTAATCTATTACTTATTTACTTCTAGATGGATGTTTGTTCGGAATCAAATTCAGTATATTTTAATAATATGGTATTTTATTATTTTCTTTTGAAATTCTATGTATGTATTCATCATCACAGAACTCCACATCATCCTCGCTAGAACTTGTTACATGCAGTTCCTCCTTACCAAGTCTGGATGAAAGCATTTCACAAGAACTTTGCTCTCTCAATTCCAATATTGTCCTCAAAGACGGCAATATCTTCGGTTTCTCGTTCTATCCATTCTATTTCTATCTCTAATTTGTTAACCACTAATGAGCTAAAGCATTGTTCAAAGTGATTCTATTCTTAAAATCTGGGTCCAACAACCCACACAACAATTCAATCAGAGAAAAAGAGTATTCCTTTTATTATTCCTATTTTATTGACTTCAACCATTGATAATCGATTTTGAAATTATCCAGCGATTTGTAAAATGACAATTGTGATTTGTTAGTATTTGTGTGGAAGGTCAAATAGTACAAAAAGACTCCAATTTGATATCCATCAATGTTTGAAAACTCAGGCTTGATCTGTAGGTTGTTGAATTCAGGTGGTATCCATTACTTCGGCACTCTCTTATTCAACCAAGCCAAACTGTATTGATTTGCATCTCTATAGGCAAAGTTGAATAATGTAATTTTCAATTATTGTCCTTATTGACTCTAAGGAGCTGTCACTCTGTGCAAGATTATATTGGTGGGAAGTATGGCTCCATGATAAAGATTATTCTGATGCAAAAAACGAACCACTTTGATTATCTGGAAGATTATTTGAGCTATTTAAGAGGCTGTCAATTTAAATCCTTATTGGATCAATTTGTACAATGTGTCTCCTACCCAATAGTCATACAATATGTAGAGGATATCTCCATCTTCAAATAAAGAGTGGAATTGATGCAATCCATTCTGCTTGAAACACATTAAGATGTTTATTTCGTTCATCAGAGCTTCATAAAGTTATTCGCTCAAACTCGACAACCTTATGAGTTAAACTGTATAGACACGATCTTTGGTTCAAATAAATATATACTGTTTTTGTTCTTCACACAAGCGTAATGATTTTATATCGAAAGTTTCTCTTGAATAGTGTATTTATTGGAAAAATTTTATAGTTTGGAAAATCTCTTCAATTGTTTCTCCCACTAGAAATTAATCAATGACGAAGTTGTACATTCAATTGCTACACGTAAGACTCGTAAAATAAGAATAGGTTGCCTTGACTGTTGAGCAATTGGACTCCTTGCGCTGTAAATTCCTTATATTGGATTACTTTCTTGGTCATTATGCAGGACGACAAGACCAAGTACTCCTGATTGTCTCCAATGAGCATGTTGGGGTAGAGTGTAAATTACATCTATGTGAATTTGTTGATTTTGGTATCGAAAGTGTACAAACTCGATTTCAGCAATTGATCACACTCTTGAAGATTGCTCAATTAAGCTGCTGAAATTTTCTTCATATTCGATTGCTGTAGCTAATATTTGGGTATTTGATCCAGGAGATTGAGGATCCATTCTATGTTGGTAGGTTTTTAATTTTTTATATAGCTAACTCTCTTTTTTGTTTATTTCATATTGCATATCCCCCACAATAGATAATCAGTTATATTTTTATTATATATACATGTCCCTCAATTCACAATTCCCAAAGCAAGTCCCCTTCCTGCCTGGCCATGTCTTCTCAGATCCCTTCAAAGAAAATCATCACAAAACTCAGCAATTTTCACACATCAATGGCACTGTGCAAGAGAAAACCAACTTCATCCACGAGGAATTCGATCCAAACCTAATGGATTCCATGAAATTCAATGCTCCTCCCAATCTGACTTATGGGAGTAGACAACCACCAGAAAATGATTACATTCCTCGCATCCAACCACCATGGTTGAAATATGATCGAGCTGTTTTACGTTTCTACGGTTACTTCCAAGAATCCGTTGTTGAAAACCCCAACGAGAACTTCAGAATCAGAAAAGTCATCATTTATTACTATTTATCAGATGGAACAATACATGTGACAGAAGTACATTATATTTATATTAATTCGTAGCCCCGAGTCCCCAATGCTGGAATCCCTCAAGGCCTATTTATCAAGAGACAGAAGATCCCGAAAAAACTGGGAAAGAATGACTTTTACCAATGGGAAGATATTCAATTGTGCTCCAACATCAATTTTTATGAAAGAGTAACATCCAAATTTTTATATTTTTCTAGGTCTTCAGAATTCAAGATTGCGACACCTACACCAGAGAATTCTACGAATATATGGGCAAGCCTTTGCGTTTACCAGAACAAATGCCAAGAGATAATTTTGAAAACATTCGGGAAACTAAAGAGCTCAAAATCAATCCACCTGACACCAAAGAATACAAAGAATATTTTGAAGTCAAACTAGGAGGAGGACATCCCAATGGAGGACTTAATAAATATCTATAAAATGATAGGAAAGTCCTCTCTTTTGATATCATTTGGGATGATGCATCCATCGAAGGCTAACTGAATTATTACACATTAAACTATTACTTGGCTGATGATACATGCGAAGTCAAAGAAGTGAGAAAATAGAACTCAGGAAAGGATCCCTATCCATTGATGTTGAGAAGATAGAAGATCCCTAAAACTCCTATTCTGACTCATTATCCAGGAATGACACTAAAGAAGGAAGAATTTTACAGTCCTCAAGATCTAATTTGCGGGAACACAGTCAAGATTTATGGAAGAGAATGCTTCATTTATGGATGTGATGATTTCACAAAGGAATATTATTTGAATGTTCTAGGAATCCAATAAAAGTAATATATTTGAATCTATGTAAAGACCTGCCACATTAAAATAGGAGAGAGGCAAAAAGTTTTATCAGCCAGTTCCACCCTACAATGGTTATGGGTATGAAGAGGATTCCTTGGGATCAGTATACTCCTTGTAACCAAAACCGCCAAAGAAGGATGTCCGAAAGAACTTCACTTAAGATTAATTCATCCTCAGATTTGAAGCTAGACAGATCAGTGAGGTTAGAGAGGAGAATTCCAGAAGATTCATAATATCCTTCTACTGCGGGGATGATACAGTCTAGGTGTATCAAACATCTGAAAGGAACAGTGGAATATGGGTATACTAATATGATTATTGTAAAAGGGTGGCAAATTCCAAGAGAGATCCAGATAAAAGAATCCATTAACCAATGATTATTATACTGAGAGGGTACTTATATTTGCGATTAATCTAAGGATTTCTAATTGGGAGGCATCGTCTAATTCAACGTCTACAAATTCTAATTGATGAGGGCAGATGAATTCACTATCAATTATATGAGACAAAAGCCAGACGTTTTCAAAGAGGCTGACATCTCTCAAATCATAGCCAAATTAAGGTTATTTGCCGATGGATATCCAAATTTCGATAGTTTCTTGTTGGACTTGATGAAGTATTAATGGCCACATATCAAAATAGGAAGTTGGATAAATAACTTAAAGGATACATTGATTTTGAGGAATTGTCATAAGGATTGTTGGAATTAGGGTTTAATTTAACTTTGCAAGAGCAATATTTCTTGATGAGAGAATTTGATAGGAATGGAGAGTGGAAATTGTGTATGCAATCATTGTGGGAATCATTAGGAGGCAAAAGAGCTTGATCAATTTATTAATTATTATATAAACAGATACATTTATTACATAAAACAAAAAATAATGATCAAAAAGAGAAATTCATTGAACATTATGGAGTTTGCAACTAGGCCACCTTCTGGTTGCACTAATCCTGTATAATAGCATCATAATTTAATAGGATGCACCGTCTCCAATTAAATTCATTAGAAAACTGACGAGATAAGCATCGACAGTCAATGGATCATCTACTAAAATTTAGACTGTTGTCACACCCGTTCCTAATAAATCATAGGAGGTGGTCCAACAATGTATTGCAATAGTTGAATAAATCCGACAATAGTATCAGGAAAGGCAAGCAAGTAGGTTTTTTCATATTCGTTCGTGCTCCATGCCTTGCGATAGGGTGTCGATTATAGACTAATTGATCGACACTATGTTGCCTCAGTCTCCGAGAAAACAACAAAGGTCATTAGAGTAAGGTTTATAATTTTATACAAAAAAGAGGAGAAATACAGTCTGTAATGAATCTATTGATTGAGGAGAAACAACAAAAGCAAAAGGCAATTGATCAAAGGGATAATTTAACCAAGCGACAAGATTATGCCATAAAACAATTAGTAAGAATTTTGTATATTAATAGAAATCTCGAATTGAGCAATTCAAAAAGTGAATTGAGTATATGATAAAATTCATTCATTATATCTCAAAAATGCGGTATTTTATTCTTTATTTTAATTAAATCTGATGCCAAACTATTAATCCATATTTATAATTATTTTAATGACGACTTAAATAGATTAAAATTGCACAGGATAATCCCCTCCTTTTTGCGTTCTCTAATAATTATTCTTGGTTTCGAATGACTTAATATTAATATAAATTATTTTTATTAATATGGGGAATATGTGTTATCGTGATTACGACGAGGAGAAATTATTGGGAGGATCAGAAGTCAAGAAACCAGAATCAGTTTAAGGGTCAATTATGAAGCCTAAACGTAAATACACATTTCGATTATGGAGCTAGTGGAGATGGTTAGACAAACGAAATTGCAAATTAGAATTAAACAGAGATGACAGATGACCCAGAATTGTAAGTGGAAAAAGATGAATTCATCAAATTGTCCAACGTATGATTGTGCTTCTTAGAATTTTAGGAAAATACAAGATAATTGGACATAGCATCTAAAACATCAGAACCTGAGGGACAGGGTTTATAAACTCAGAAAGTCAACATCGATAGTTTCCGATTGTTGAAGGTGTTGGGAAAGGGATCCTTCGGGAAGGTTATGTTGGTTCAATATAAATCGAATTGTATTGAATATATTTAGAGTTAGCAAAATATTACGCAATGAAAGTGTTGCAGAAGAAGAATATCAAGAATGAGAGATAAAAACGTCATACAGAGACTGAGAGAATCATTTTGGCAACATGTTCTAGTATCTTTTTAGTAAGATTGAGATATGCATTTTAATCATAATATAAATTGTATCTTGTTGTAGACTATATGCCAGGCGGAGAACTATTTTATCATTTAAGAAAGGTGGGAAGATTCAAGGAGGATGTAGCTAAGTTTTATGCAGCAGAAATCCTATTGGGATTACAATATTTACATGAAAACCATATCATCTACAGAGATCTTAAACCAGAGAACATTTTGCTTGATGAGAATGGTCACATCAAATTGACTGATTTCGGTCTCTCCAAAATTATGTTGGAGGAAGATGAAACAGCATTCAGTTTGTGTGGAACTCCTGAATATTTGGCTCCTGAAATACTGACCACAAGTTTTTATTATTCCTATCACTTTCCTTAGAAACTGGCTATGATAAGACCTGTGATTGGTGGAGTTTCGGAGCTTTGCTGTATGAAATGTTAGTCGGAGCCCCTCCTCATTACAAAGAAAACAAAAAGGAAATGATTCGGAGGATATTAACATAACCTATACCATATCCTTCATATTTATCTGAAAATGCTCGATCTTTATTGGAGTAACTCTTGGTTGTAGATGTAACTTACTTCTTTTTCATTTTCTTAGCCAAAAAAACGTTTGGGATATGAAAATGATGGATATGATATAATGAAGCATGATTTCTTTATTGGAATCGATATGGCAGAAATCATTTAGCATAGAGTATCAACACATGTTCTATATGTAGATCCAACCGCCTTATAAATTCGACAAAAAGGAGTTGAAGTATTTTGATGAAGGAATGACCAAATAAATTGCTAAAGACACACCTGTCAATGGTACCTTATTACCAAATTAAAATTTTTCAAATTTCACCTATCAACCCAGCATGCAATAAGGTGCTACCATGAAAAAATGAACAACAAAATAATATAATATTTTAATCAAACCCATTAAATAAATTAATCAACTTTAGTTTATCAATGATTGCACGCTTGTCTACAACATTCCTAAAAAATATCAGACAAGCTATTTGTGTTGTCCCAGACACTGAAATCACCTTGAATGATAAAGTCTACTTTTTTGAATAGGTAATCATTCACTCTATTCATAGAATAAAGTCTAATCAATTCCTGTCAGATCTCTCTTAAACGAATATTTATTATAGGAAAGTGAATATGTTGAAGAAGCCACTCAAAAAGAATAGGATTCCGATGAAACTTTGCAATAATAAGAAGAGTATTCCGATGATGAAAATAATGGTGATGATTAGGGACCATCAGGTGGAAGAATGATGCCTGTGATTGAGCTAATTAAAGGATTTATTCCTAGAATTGTTGGTGCAATTTGAGCATTTTAAATTCAAAATATACAAGCAATTATAAAGATTATAGTATTTTATTTCAATCATTCTTGCCGCCCTTATATCATATTAAATAATATTAAAGAGGAGAATAGAAAATAAATATCTGTGATTTATTTTATCTAATATCATTAATATTAACAATTATAAATTTATATTACTAAAATACTATTATTTAAGATCATCTATTACAATTAGAATTGTATTATAAATCAAAATCTTAGAAATTGAAAAAATCTTAATGTTTTTTGTAAACAATAGACTTTAAAACATTGATAATAAATTTGTTTAATTTTGAGATTGAAACCTATTTAAATATAAAAATATTTAATATCAGAATTCAGCCATTAATAGGTTCAAGGTTAGATAATGATTTTTACTGTTTATTAATTGAATCCATCTACTAAATTGAAAACTCCTTAGACTTAGGCCATTAGATCAAACTGTAAAATGCTCAATTTAAAATACGCTATTTATAACTCAATATCATAATAATTAATGATTGTAAGTNAATCAAACAAAGCTAGGTAGTCTGATTTTCACTTTCACTAGGATCGATGCTCTATTTCATTTATAAATAAAAAAAATAATTGTATTCAAATGAAATTCTGATAAGTAATGCTTCCCTAAATTACTATTATAAACATATTTCACTATGACTCATTTTGATTATTTCAAAATATATAGGTTTATTATAATCAATATACATTTTGACAAAGAACACAATCAGCACTCTCCTTTAGTTGATCCTGGAAATATTTTATATGAAAAACATGCAAACACTAAAGTTAGGCTTATTATTCGAAATCTCTAAAATTCAAACCACATATAGCACATATACATTCTTCTAAATTCATATTTTATCTCTACTCAAAATATTTCACTTTAAATAAATTGTTTTACATTTCTTTTTATGGTTTTGAAGGTAATTCTTCCTTATTGCCTTAATTTAACGGTTCTTGTATAATTATTTATTATTCTGGCTCTAGATATCCTTGCTGTTAATCTTTCAAATTTTCTGTTTATTGTATTTTCAAAGTTAATATTCTATCTAAGTGGAGATCTGCATCGTTAATATTGATGTGCTTATAACACTTAGGACATCTCAAATATGTTTATTTTGAAACCCAAGCTTCTAGACAAGAAGCTCAAATGTAATGAAAACATTAATTTTGAAATAAAAGGCTTTCATTAAACAATTCTTTGCATTTACAGCATTACTAATCTTAATTTTTATTGTGCTTATATAACACCAATTTATGTAATCTACTTAAATGTAATTTCCACTTTATAAACACATAAATTTATTTTGATAATCACTCTTTGTTATTGCACATTCTTTGCAATAATAATGTTAACAACGAGTTTATATAACTTAATTCTATTCAAAATGATTTTGACAATTAACACATTTCTATATAGCATCCTAATTTTGATATTTTTTTAAATCATATAGTTTAATTAGATAAAACCTTCAAAGGTCAGATATCATGAGTACAATAAGGTACTTTGTTTTACCCTCATAACATCCCATTTAAACTTGATAGAAAGAATATGGCCCTTCGTAAAATTTATTTCACTTGCTTTGAGAAATTTAAGAGGGTTGATTTATTACAAATATTCATAGTAAAAATTTCATTAATAACACAAAATTTACAATTAATAATGTAGTGAAACAATAACTCCCCTTCAAGATTATCAATATATTAAAAATAAGGATTTACCGTGAACAAAGTTTTGAAGGCGATAAAAATCCATAACAAGGATCATCTATTTTTCGCTACTAATGATGATATTATAGATTGATAAAAATCATAAATTCATATTATCTGCTTAAACTAATAATTGGAAATCTCTTAACTGACAGAAGGCAAAAACATATATTGGCAAAAAATATAAAGCAAATTATTTAAAAGGAATAATACTAGCAATATCATATTAGGAATCAAAACAATCCTATTATATTAAATACTATATATCATCCTGAAAAATATTCCTTAAATCAATTCAACATAAAGAAATCAAATATCAGATTCAATTTATTAGTTAAAGTTGAAGTTTATTAACTAACTCTATTTAAATTTATATTGTAATAATTTGTATATAATTATTATATATAATGGATAATCACAATTTCAAATTATACTGAATAGGCAGATTATCGCAAACAACCCTATTTATAGACTTGTGGAATAATCAACTTATGAAACATCTAAAGATGATTTGCATGAACCTATTTATTAAGTCACATCTAGACAAGTCTCTTTTTCATTGCAATATTGGGATTTTTCTTATCCACAATAACAACTTGATGTCTTATTAATTGTACATTTTTCTAAGCAACCACTCTAGTTTGTATCAAGATTTTAGCATTGAAAACCAGATTAGCAAATCAATTTTATATCTAAACCATTCTACTTATTACCACAAAAACAATTGGATTAGCCATTTTCTTTGCAAGTTGGCACACATTTTCGAGTGATATCATCATAGATGGTATCATATTAATCAAGACAAGTTAGGTTTTCAGATAATATCAAACAATTTTGATAATTAGTTGAAGTACATTGTGGGATACAAAAACCTTTGGATTACAAAATACAATATGATGATTCAAAGCATATTTCAAAAGAATCCATTCCACATAAACAATTATTTTGATTTTAAATACATTTTTCATAACAAGCTCCCATTGGTGCTGTAAAGTCCAAACAATATTAATTTTTATTACAATAGTCTGGATTATTTATACCACAAGTACAATTAGATTAAAATTATTATGTGCAAGTACCTTAATTACAAACCCCATTATCGGAATATGGATCAATGCATTTTTCTTAGTTTGAACAGACCTTTTTGACTTTATTTCCACAAATACAATTGGAAGATTAATGAGTACAAATTTCTAAACAAACTCCTTCTTATTTTGATGAACAATATGTTGTAGATGAACATTTTGATAAGTATGATGATCCACAAACACAATTGCTTTGGAATTAATTACATTATTAAACACAGGTACCTGTTAGCTATTAAATATCATGACAATGTTCGTTTGAACCACAAAAAGGAGTTGCTGAATTACCACAGATGCAGTTTGTTTGTAAATTACGAACGCATTTTTCTATACAAATCCCATCCGCATCATTCGGATTCTAACATACTTAAGTTTTAGAACAGACTATTTTTTAAGTTGAACCGCAAACGCAATCAGATTTTTAATTTTGATTACAACTTTATAAGCAAACTCCTTTCTAATCAGTTACATCAATACAATAAGTAGATTAAGAACATTCAGAAATCTAAGTTAAACCACATAAACACGATTTATCAAGATTATTAATACAATTAGGTGTTGAAATACAATTACCGTTATTAGCAGTTGGATCTTCGCATTTTTGTTAATTTGAACAAACTGATTTTGTTGCCACACCACAAATACAATTTTATCTTATACTATTTGTACAATTTTCATAGCATTATCCATTAGTAGCAGTAGGGTCCACACAATATTAAGAATTATTACAATTGCTAAATTGACTTTAACCACAAGAACAATTATTTTACAATTTAGTAGTACATATATTCAAACAATTACCTGAATTTGCCATTACATCTTCACATCTTTAAGTTGCACTACAATATGAAAGCGTTTGAGATCCACAAGCACAATTATTTACTGTTGAACCTTAACATTAATTAACACAAACTCCATTTGTTGCATTAGGATCTTAGCAATAAGTTGTTGAACTACAATCTTGTTTTGATGTTCTTCCACAAGAACAATTATTTTAATAAATTGATGAACAAGCAGCTACACATGAATTATTCTTGCACAACATATTTGAATCACAATAGGAAGTTCCGCATATACAATCTGAAATATTTGATCCTTAACAAGGCTACTTGCATTATCCTGATGTAGCTGCAATGTCTAAACAATATGTAGTGCTAAGACATTCTACATTATCGTTTCCAC
The DNA here is from genome assembly GCA_905182995.1 of Paramecium octaurelia. NCBI lineage: Eukaryota > Ciliophora > Oligohymenophorea > Peniculida > Parameciidae > Paramecium > Paramecium octaurelia. The sequence continues at coordinate 254,018 of CAJJDP010000141.1, read as the reverse complement.
AAAGGCAAGAATTTGAATTTAAATTTTAAGAACATTTTTATAAACACTTTCCAGTAGACGCTGAGAAATCTTGGCAACTTTATGACGAGCCACAAACTGCTAAATTAGATGTTCCACATATGCAGCTCTTTTTATTCGTTGAATTACAAGCTGTAATTTAACATTTTGAATTAATCCATAAATATGGTGACACGCAATTAGATTAGGCTGTAAATATTACTGGATAGCACTTTCCATCTTTAAGATAGCATCCAATGTAGTTAGGGCATGCTGAGCTATTTAGTCCTGCACAATTTATGCACTAATTGCTAGTGGAAAGACCACATCCTGATGAAATGCATGATGCAGTTGGCACACTGGGGCATGATATGCAAGCCGAATTATACCATCCACACATATTTTCACAATCAGCTTAATTCCATTAGGAACATTCATAACACCCTCCATCTGTCCACCAACCGCAACCTGTTTCTGCATCACAAAGTGTTGGATCAGTTGGGCTGCATGCAGCAGTTGCTTATTGTTACATCAAACAAAATAGTAAGAGGGAAATCATATATTAATATTAATGTTTTTAAAAATGTTGTCCACACGCTTAAATATTGATTTTTTTGGCTATAAGTTATTTATTACCAGAAAATATAGATTTATATTACATCATAATAAAAGAAATAAATATTTGATTTAGCCATTTAAAACATTAAGTATCATTGGGTTAAGGAAGAATGATATAAGTATATAACCAATATTTTTAGACACTTTGTTTCATTAAGATTTTATGAATGATTACAAAAAGAACTGAAAAAAAACAAGCAGGTAAGGTGAAACCGTTAAAATATTTATCAATGACTCACCTTATGATTATGCTAGACTAAGGAATGAGGTTACGGTATAGGGAAGGTGTCAGATAATGATTCAAAATTATAAGGCTGTCTCCTTGGTAGATCTATTTTTTGTGTTTAGTTTATTAGAAAGTATTGGTTTTTTCAGTAATTGTCGTTTTGTTTTCAAAGTACTTAACTCAGTTTAATCCATCATTCTTGGTCAACTTGAAAATGGTGATTTGATTTCAGAATTCTCTCCTTCCAACTTCTTTAGAAATATTTTTCATTTTTCCAAATATTTCTTAATGCCCATCCATTCTTATTCTAATTGATATATGATTAATTTCTACTATGCCATTTCTTAGCCCCCATTTCTCCTATATTATATGTAAATGTTAAAAAACTAATCTCATGACATTTTGTATTTTACCATTTTTAAAATTTGATGAATCCCCTAACTACAAGATTTGCCTTAGTTCTTCTGCTGAAGCTTCCCTTAACTATCTGGCATCTTCACATTATAGCAATAAGGAAAACCTAATTGCATTTTAAATATCCTAATTTAAAAAAATCAAACTAACTTTATTGGTTTTTATTGCTTTCATAAGTCCTTGTCTGGGATATTTAACATTTCACATTCTTATAATTATATTCAACAACCAGCTGCGCACTAATCTCTTAACAAATGCTTATGGTAATGGAGCATCCTTTTCTGTAATCGTTGATATAACTCCAGAAAGTCATCATTTCTCGTACATCTGTCCATCAATGATGCCTAGATTAAAGTCAATGAAGTCTTGAAACATTGTGTATTGAATTAGCGTTGTTAATCAACTAGAGGAATGTTATTTTTATGCATGAAATAACTTAAATTTTATGGAATGCTGCAAAGAAAAATTGCAAATATGCTTCCATAGAATAAGTATTTATGCATACTGCTTTCGTTGGTAGTGCTCTTTTACATTTCGACCAAATTCACTTTAAGACAATAAAATTCGATAAATGGTAATGATAATTTAGAAAGTATCAAAAATTACAATAATTACAGCCTAATTTCTTAGGAATAACATCAAAATGGAATTTATAAACATGATAAAAAAAAATAATGAGTTTATATAAAGAGGTAGACGATAAATTAAATAATATAATCACAATCAAATTTCTGAATTAGAAGAGCAGAATTATTCACATTTTTTAAGAAGTAAAAAACAAGGTGATTATCATGCTAAATTCATATTCTTTGAATATTCAATAATTGTCTAGATGATAATTTAAATTAAGTAAAGAAAATGAATGAGTATAAATTAAATCAAATATTTATAAATAAATCATTTATTTCTTAGGTTATTTATTAATAATTAAAATATAAAATCAAGAAAATAAATCTGTTTCTTACTCTTTTATCCTATTATTATCATAGCCATCATCAGATTTATACTTTCATTTATTTGATGTTTTTCAAACTACTGCTTTTGATTTATAATGCACAGCTCATATATTTTTGGAATCTAATTAAAGTCAGCCATTTAGTTCTTGTTTCATAGAATGGAAATTAATATTGTCTTGCTAGAGAATATAAATCTAAATTACATAATTCTAAACCCTTTTCATAAGAGATTTCTCTTGTTTCTGTAATACCACTTGTANTTGTGTTTAGTTTATTAGAAAGTATTGGTTTTTTCAGTAATTGTCGTTTTGTTTTCAAAGTACTTAACTCAGTTTAATCCATCATTCTTGGTCAACTTGAAAATGGTGATTTGATTTCAGAATTCTCTCCTTCCAACTTCTTTAGAAATATTTTTCATTTTTCCAAATATTTCTTAATGCCCATCCATTCTTATTCTAATTGATATATGATTAATTTCTACTATGCCATTTCTTAGCCCCCATTTCTCCTATATTATATGTAAATGTTAAAAAACTAATCTCATGACATTTTGTATTTTACCATTTTTAAAATTTGATGAATCCCCTAACTACAAGATTTGCCTTAGTTCTTCTGCTGAAGCTTCCCTTAACTATCTGGCATCTTCACATTATAGCAATAAGGAAAACCTAATTGCATTTTAAATATCCTAATTTAAAAAAATCAAACTAACTTTATTGGTTTTTATTGCTTTCATAAGTCCTTGTCTGGGATATTTAACATTTCACATTCTTATAATTATATTCAACAACCAGCTGCGCACTAATCTCTTAACAAATGCTTATGGTAATGGAGCATCCTTTTCTGTAATCGTTGATATAACTCCAGAAAGTCATCATTTCTCGTACATCTGTCCATCAATGATGCCTAGATTAAAGTCAATGAAGTCTTGAAACATTGTGTATTGAATTAGCGTTGTTAATCAACTAGAGGAATGTTATTTTTATGCATGAAATAACTTAAATTTTATGGAATGCTGCAAAGAAAAATTGCAAATATGCTTCCATAGAATAAGTATTTATGCATACTGCTTTCGTTGGTAGTGCTCTTTTACATTTCGACCAAATTCACTTTAAGACAATAAAATTCGATAAATGGTAATGATAATTTAGAAAGTATCAAAAATTACAATAATTACAGCCTAATTTCTTAGGAATAACATCAAAATGGAATTTATAAACATGATAAAAAAAAATAATGAGTTTATATAAAGAGGTAGACGATAAATTAAATAATATAATCACAATCAAATTTCTGAATTAGAAGAGCAGAATTATTCACATTTTTTAAGAAGTAAAAAACAAGGTGATTATCATGCTAAATTCATATTCTTTGAATATTCAATAATTGTCTAGATGATAATTTAAATTAAGTAAAGAAAATGAATGAGTATAAATTAAATCAAATATTTATAAATAAATCATTTATTTCTTAGGTTATTTATTAATAATTAAAATATAAAATCAAGAAAATAAATCTGTTTCTTACTCTTTTATCCTATTATTATCATAGCCATCATCAGATTTATACTTTCATTTATTTGATGTTTTTCAAACTACTGCTTTTGATTTATAATGCACAGCTCATATATTTTTGGAATCTAATTAAAGTCAGCCATTTAGTTCTTGTTTCATAGAATGGAAATTAATATTGTCTTGCTAGAGAATATAAATCTAAATTACATAATTCTAAACCCTTTTCATAAGAGATTTCTCTTGTTTCTGTAATACCACTTGTATAGAAGAATTTAGTAAGAACTTATCTCATTATAAAATATAAATAATTAGGTTTCATTCTAGTTAAATAATATAATTTAAATTATATATATGCAAGAATAATTTGGATTTTATAAAATAATGGTGCTTTATAACTGTAACTACAAATTTAGTTCAAATTTTGTTTATTTATTTAATTTCATAACTAAAAAATGAATATTATAAATGATAATGATAATTGTCTCTAGTTTAATACTTAAATCTACGGCTGAGATTATTTCGTAATCTCAAATAAACAAATGCTATTCAAATTCAACAAATAATACTGAATGTTCTGAGAAAATGCTTATCTCTCTTACAGTAGAGAATGCTTAAAATACTGTGACAGAATATATTAAAATCAGCGAAACAACCATAGATAATTAGATATCATAACTTAAAACACCTATTATTATTTCAATAACTAAAACACCAGTTTATGCTTTCTATCCATTAAAATATATATAAGATTATAATAGCTAACCATATGAAGTAAAAATAGCAGGTGCAATTTTATCATGTGATGATAGTTGGTATTCAAATTCTCCTACTTGTGGATTTCAATATGAAAACAAAGACAAAATATTTGATAGTCAAGGATTCTGTTGCTCTTGTGGTCTTCTTGATTTAATTGGTCTTAGCGATGAGTTTGCAAGGGGAAACATATGTCATAAGGCTGGATTGACTACTGCAACAATGGCCTTCTGTCTTAGATATTCAACTTTATGGTATAGGTAATGAATATACTAATTATTAAGTGCTTATGAGATATCCACTTATAGCATATTTTATAATATAACAATTTCTATTACTTATTCAAATTAAGAATAAGAGAAATTACAATTGGGGAGTGAATTAAAAGTAGTTTAAGGCAAGACTTTGATTGGTAGAATTGTTGGAGACTTCACACCTTTGAGTCCACCACCTTCCTTGGAATCATTTTACTTTATGAGACCATCTTCACCAAGTAGCAATGCTAGAGTTTAGGCAGGTTCAGCTGCATTTATGATAGTTTCAAAGGATTAAGTCGGTAAGGGTGAGTGTAATAAGATTGGAGTATCTTATAGTGCCTTTCGTACAGAGGCAGAGAGATGTAAGAAATAAGTGAAATCTTGTTTAAAGAACTAATTGGAAGATTTTTATTTAGAAGATCAAGCGTTAGTAGCCAATAATTCATAACCTAAATATTTATTATCAAGATATGGGAAATTTAAGTCTATATATTTGAATAATGAGACTTTTTTGTAGTACAGTGTAGAGGGTTCCATGTAAACGATGATCACTCTGGAGATAAAAACAAATGGTCTGATATCTTATGTGGTTAATTTAGGGAAGGGTAAAATAGATTTAGCAGAAATATAAGACTTTGAAGCAAAGTCTGGAAATGGATTGCTTTATGCTTAAATCACAAATGTTGGGGATATTGCAAGTGAGTTTAATACGTATTTAAATTGTTCGATTAATGTAATTCCTATTAATTCAGCTGCTTTATATTTAGAACCATTGGAAAGCTATATTGTTAAGAAGGATGTAAATGTTTTGAGTGATATGAATAAATCAAATATCTGCAATTTTAGTTTGTTGAACAATTAAGGTACTCTTTTGGATTGGAAATAAATAGAATTTAATACGACTGAAATTTAACATGAAAGTGAATAAAATCATGACGAATAAAACATATAAGACAACGAAGTTCTTGCTTCAGATCAATCATAAGATAATTGTTATTCAGATTGCTCAGTCTTTTTGGACATAACTTGCTATATTTTGAATGATTGTAATTCTTAGATTATAACATTTTTTACTGTCCTTGGAATTACATTTATATTTCTTATAATCTGTCTGACTTGTTTAAGTTATAGAAAGAAATTATGTTGCTGCAAAAAATCTCATAAATGCAAATCTTCTGTATTAGAAACAATAGTTTAAAAAGATTATAAGACCAATAAAAAATAATAGAAAAGATATGATAATTCTATATATGAAAATAATGTTGATTTATTAGAGAATTCTTCGCTTTAATTAATTGAGAATAGAATCATGTATTTGAATTTGGCATAAGGATCAGATCCTATATCAAATTATTTACAATCAGATGTTTCATTCGAAGTGTTAACATCATACTAAAGAAAATAATTAATAAATATGAAAATCAAAAGAAATAGTAATTTTTTGAAGGTCTTCTAAAATGTTTATGGATAAGAATCTTTAGAAAGAAATGTTAAGAAATATTTCCAAAAAAAATGTGAGTCAGTATTGCTATTTAATAATCTACTAACTGATCTTCCATTATTCAGTCTACTATGATACTAAATTATATATTAAATATTATTATATAATATCTTTATCATTAAATAGAATACCAATTAAAAATATAACTAGTTATAATAAAGTATCCAATTTAATTAGAGAACCTTAAGATAATTATACATTAAATATAATATAATCCAAAGAGAAAACCTAATCAAGAATGAGTAAGCATACTTGGAGCTTATGAAAATTTTAAATTTCAATCAACTCATTTTCATACAAGTTCAGTTAATAATTAATAAAGTGAATATCATTTTTTCTTAATGACCAACTCTGATCGTTTAACTGCTCTCAGATAGGTATATTGGAGTGCGACTTCTTATTTTTTAGACAACTTTTCATTCTGCTTTTAGTAATAATTGTTTTTTGGAATGTTATTATTATGTAAATCTAGTACGCTTCTTTGATCTTTATATGAGGAACGATTAGGATTTGGTTACTCAATTCTATAATCATGTCTATGTTTGATTGTATCAACGTAGAACCAATCGACATCTGATGGCAGTGATTTTTCCTTATTATAATTGAGATTCACTTCATAAACATCATTTTAATCAACGTGTGAACTCTTATTATCCAATATTCTTCTTTTCTAGGGGGATATTGTTTCTGATTGCTATTACTATTTTATTGGGGAGCGTGTAATTTTTATTTCCTATCCATAAATATCAGAAATCTTTCTACTAAGAGGATCCTTCATATTTTCCTTCGGTTGAAATGTACTTAAGCTCTTTCTCAAATTTATATTTGAAGATGAATTATTTTAGGGGTAGAAATGTTCATTTGAATGATCTGGGATTTTGTGTCGGTTAGGAGTTTTATTCAAAGGAGTACCCTTAACAATGCATGAACTTTGAATATGATCATGTGTAGTGAAGGTTCTTTTGCCTCTATTGTTAATTTTACAAACAGTATTCCCTGTGATGGGATTATTTTTTATAGAGGATTTTATTATGGATTGCATTAATTAATTCTAATATTCTCTTTATCATTTCACAACTATGCTATCATTTCAGATATTAATCAGTTATTTATAAAGATTGTACTAATATTATTATTCACAAGTAAATGAGCATTCTTGATGGAAAATCAAATTTTATTGAAACTAAAAATAAAAGACAAAACAAAACATAGATTCATTATTATTAAGTTTAAGGAGAATTAATAAGAATTATTAATATATTTAATAATTACATAATAATTTGCTTTTAAAAATTTCAATGATCCTCTTTTCTAAATAAAATTAGAATAGTCCATAAGATATTTTGTTAAAACAAACAAAAATTATTAGAAATAATGCTTCTTACAAATTCGAACATGAGAATTCAAAAGTTTAATTCTTTTCATATTGTGTTGATATACCTCAAAATTCATTCGTTTAGATTTGTGACTATAATTTCCAATTAAATGATTTTCTTATAATTTCACCATTTGTTTTATAAATATTAATTAAGATAATCAATAAGTCTAATTTATTCTAGCTATCAATANAAAAATAATAGAAAAGATATGATAATTCTATATATGAAAATAATGTTGATTTATTAGAGAATTCTTCGCTTTAATTAATTGAGAATAGAATCATGTATTTGAATTTGGCATAAGGATCAGATCCTATATCAAATTATTTACAATCAGATGTTTCATTCGAAGTGTTAACATCATACTAAAGAAAATAATTAATAAATATGAAAATCAAAAGAAATAGTAATTTTTTGAAGGTCTTCTAAAATGTTTATGGATAAGAATCTTTAGAAAGAAATGTTAAGAAATATTTCCAAAAAAAATGTGAGTCAGTATTGCTATTTAATAATCTACTAACTGATCTTCCATTATTCAGTCTACTATGATACTAAATTATATATTAAATATTATTATATAATATCTTTATCATTAAATAGAATACCAATTAAAAATATAACTAGTTATAATAAAGTATCCAATTTAATTAGAGAACCTTAAGATAATTATACATTAAATATAATATAATCCAAAGAGAAAACCTAATCAAGAATGAGTAAGCATACTTGGAGCTTATGAAAATTTTAAATTTCAATCAACTCATTTTCATACAAGTTCAGTTAATAATTAATAAAGTGAATATCATTTTTTCTTAATGACCAACTCTGATCGTTTAACTGCTCTCAGATAGGTATATTGGAGTGCGACTTCTTATTTTTTAGACAACTTTTCATTCTGCTTTTAGTAATAATTGTTTTTTGGAATGTTATTATTATGTAAATCTAGTACGCTTCTTTGATCTTTATATGAGGAACGATTAGGATTTGGTTACTCAATTCTATAATCATGTCTATGTTTGATTGTATCAACGTAGAACCAATCGACATCTGATGGCAGTGATTTTTCCTTATTATAATTGAGATTCACTTCATAAACATCATTTTAATCAACGTGTGAACTCTTATTATCCAATATTCTTCTTTTCTAGGGGGATATTGTTTCTGATTGCTATTACTATTTTATTGGGGAGCGTGTAATTTTTATTTCCTATCCATAAATATCAGAAATCTTTCTACTAAGAGGATCCTTCATATTTTCCTTCGGTTGAAATGTACTTAAGCTCTTTCTCAAATTTATATTTGAAGATGAATTATTTTAGGGGTAGAAATGTTCATTTGAATGATCTGGGATTTTGTGTCGGTTAGGAGTTTTATTCAAAGGAGTACCCTTAACAATGCATGAACTTTGAATATGATCATGTGTAGTGAAGGTTCTTTTGCCTCTATTGTTAATTTTACAAACAGTATTCCCTGTGATGGGATTATTTTTTATAGAGGATTTTATTATGGATTGCATTAATTAATTCTAATATTCTCTTTATCATTTCACAACTATGCTATCATTTCAGATATTAATCAGTTATTTATAAAGATTGTACTAATATTATTATTCACAAGTAAATGAGCATTCTTGATGGAAAATCAAATTTTATTGAAACTAAAAATAAAAGACAAAACAAAACATAGATTCATTATTATTAAGTTTAAGGAGAATTAATAAGAATTATTAATATATTTAATAATTACATAATAATTTGCTTTTAAAAATTTCAATGATCCTCTTTTCTAAATAAAATTAGAATAGTCCATAAGATATTTTGTTAAAACAAACAAAAATTATTAGAAATAATGCTTCTTACAAATTCGAACATGAGAATTCAAAAGTTTAATTCTTTTCATATTGTGTTGATATACCTCAAAATTCATTCGTTTAGATTTGTGACTATAATTTCCAATTAAATGATTTTCTTATAATTTCACCATTTGTTTTATAAATATTAATTAAGATAATCAATAAGTCTAATTTATTCTAGCTATCAATAGAGTATAGAAAATCTTTATAATTATATCCAATTTAAGATTAGCCTAATTAAGTAAGCAAATTGACTTTATTACTAATAGATATCCTTAAGAGTGTATATCAATAATTCAGTTATTATATAAAATTTCAGAATCCTATCAAAAAATAGATTTAACAACAAATTAAGACTCATTCTTTACTAACTCAAAAGATTATTATTATTTATATTCACAAATCAAATAAATTAAAAGAATTTTGATTTGTGAGAATGGCTTGTTGATAGAAAATCACCAAAATCTAGATTGAATATGGTAATATAGAGTAATTATATTATCTTACAGATATTTCTAAAAAGAATAAAGAATATGTAAATGATATATCTTTCAAATCAAAAAAAAGTAGCCAAACTGCATAAAACATGTAATTAAAATGAATTTATTTGAATAATATTGCCAATACATTTAGGTTTAAACTAGGGTGCTGAATAGAAAATTTAGATTTTCTATATTTCATATATTTTGCTTTATTAGTTAAATGTACAATTTGTAGAATCGTTATTTGCACGTTGATTTTATTAATTCTTTAATAATTTTGCTTAATAAATTGATCTTTCATCATTATCTTTGAAANCTCTTTCTCAAATTTATATTTGAAGATGAATTATTTTAGGGGTAGAAATGTTCATTTGAATGATCTGGGATTTTGTGTCGGTTAGGAGTTTTATTCAAAGGAGTACCCTTAACAATGCATGAACTTTGAATATGATCATGTGTAGTGAAGGTTCTTTTGCCTCTATTGTTAATTTTACAAACAGTATTCCCTGTGATGGGATTATTTTTTATAGAGGATTTTATTATGGATTGCATTAATTAATTCTAATATTCTCTTTATCATTTCACAACTATGCTATCATTTCAGATATTAATCAGTTATTTATAAAGATTGTACTAATATTATTATTCACAAGTAAATGAGCATTCTTGATGGAAAATCAAATTTTATTGAAACTAAAAATAAAAGACAAAACAAAACATAGATTCATTATTATTAAGTTTAAGGAGAATTAATAAGAATTATTAATATATTTAATAATTACATAATAATTTGCTTTTAAAAATTTCAATGATCCTCTTTTCTAAATAAAATTAGAATAGTCCATAAGATATTTTGTTAAAACAAACAAAAATTATTAGAAATAATGCTTCTTACAAATTCGAACATGAGAATTCAAAAGTTTAATTCTTTTCATATTGTGTTGATATACCTCAAAATTCATTCGTTTAGATTTGTGACTATAATTTCCAATTAAATGATTTTCTTATAATTTCACCATTTGTTTTATAAATATTAATTAAGATAATCAATAAGTCTAATTTATTCTAGCTATCAATAGAGTATAGAAAATCTTTATAATTATATCCAATTTAAGATTAGCCTAATTAAGTAAGCAAATTGACTTTATTACTAATAGATATCCTTAAGAGTGTATATCAATAATTCAGTTATTATATAAAATTTCAGAATCCTATCAAAAAATAGATTTAACAACAAATTAAGACTCATTCTTTACTAACTCAAAAGATTATTATTATTTATATTCACAAATCAAATAAATTAAAAGAATTTTGATTTGTGAGAATGGCTTGTTGATAGAAAATCACCAAAATCTAGATTGAATATGGTAATATAGAGTAATTATATTATCTTACAGATATTTCTAAAAAGAATAAAGAATATGTAAATGATATATCTTTCAAATCAAAAAAAAGTAGCCAAACTGCATAAAACATGTAATTAAAATGAATTTATTTGAATAATATTGCCAATACATTTAGGTTTAAACTAGGGTGCTGAATAGAAAATTTAGATTTTCTATATTTCATATATTTTGCTTTATTAGTTAAATGTACAATTTGTAGAATCGTTATTTGCACGTTGATTTTATTAATTCTTTAATAATTTTGCTTAATAAATTGATCTTTCATCATTATCTTTGAAATTTTATAAAATAAAATAATAAAATGAATTTAAGATAATATGAAATATCTCTTATTCCTATCAATCTCAAAGCTTTGTCTAGCTTTACAAACTGGATTTGTGTAGGATAATTAATAGAGGAAGCAATGCTTGTAGGATTAATTGAGTATCATATTAAAGTCAACTAAGTTTAGATAATCTAATCATAATTATTTGGGTCTAATTAATAGAATTAGGCGATGTAAAAAATTAATACCTTACTCAATAATTCTAAAAACAAACCCAATAGATTTAAATCATTTATAGAGGAAGTCAAAATTCAAGATCCATATGGTATATGGTTTAAGGATGCCATTAAATCATACTTTCGATATAACTACAAATCTTGTCCTTCAGATTAGTTTAAGTTTTTATGCGACACTTTTAAAGTCTAGTTTGTGGTATTTGAATAACCAAATTCAAATTCACAATTATTATATGGTATTGAAACTAATGGAGGAATTAATAAAATCATTTTATACAAATATCACGAACAATATTACCTTATCTTGACACTATTTGAAAAGAAATGTCATTTATGCAAAACTAAAATCAATTTAATTGATATAAAATGCCAACATTAAATATGTTTTAATTGTATTTAGAAGCAATTTGAACAATCAAAATCAGTATAATATATTACATGTAATTTCCAAGGATGTAGAGAATTTATATTTAAATCATTCTATTTGGATCTCTAAAAAGAATATTAAAAAAGTTTTTTTTTAAGAATACTATTTAAGAATATTAAGGATAAAAAGAGATCTGAAGCAAAAGTTCTACTATAGACATGAAAACCAAATAATACTTACAATCATTAATTATTATGATATTGAGTCAGAAATAGCGTATTTTAAATTGAGCATCTTACGGTTTGATCTAATGACCTAAGTCCAAAACAATAAAAAGGAGGAAGGTCATAAAAAAAAAGCCAAATAAAATGATAAGAAGATTAAATTTAAAAAATGGATAAAGAATTTACAAGGAAAATAGATTGAATTAATGGGAGAAGATGAGAATTATAAGTTAGTAGAATATGAAATTTTTATATTTATAACAATATTCTCAAATTCAGGAATTCTTATGAAATTTAATGAAATAAATGATCAATTTTATTTTTAGAATTAGTTCATTAAATTAGGATTTGTGTTCTGGAGGATCCATTAAATTTTGTTTTACATTATTAATCTTACCGAGTAATTTCTTTTTCTGATTTATTAAAATAGTATTGTTTCTTTGTAGACATTGATCTTAAAATATATTTGCAAGATTGTTTAATGTATTTCCTAAGGTGTCACGAATCTGAACTGTAACTTGCTAAGTATCACCTATTGCATCAAGCCTTTAAAATATCAAATATTGCTATTTATTTCATTAAATTATCCACTTTTGAATTGGATAATCAATCTGTATTTCAAATCTCCGCTTGAGTGGATTGCAAAGTCAGGATAGGATAAGATGGACCAACTACATTTACAAGAAGAGTGTTGAGAGATAAATTGCTTGAGATAATCTAAAAGATTTAATTATAAAAACACTATTTCAAGGGAAATAGTAATTTGTTAAAATAGGAATAATTGATAAAGGCATTGAAAGAATAACGTACCATCTCATTACAGAAAAATTGAAAATATAGTATATAGGTAATTATAATCTTACAACCTACATCTAAGAGATATAATTCAAACATCAGAAAGAAAAATTACCATATTAATAAGCTCACTATGCATCAGGAAAAAGTCAAATAGATAATGTTTAATAGATGAGATAGAAGATTTTGATTCAATTTTGAACGAATTTCAAAAAATGCAATATTTTTGAAAGATGAATATTATCACTTCCTGAAAGGTTGTCAAAAGCATAAAGATTTATTTTTACATGTTTAGTTTGAAAAAATTTAATCCTTGAAATTTTCCATACTTTGGATCCTAAAATAGTTAATTTGAGTATTCCATTTCTTAATAATATATTTTCTTTTAAGTTAAAATTTAAGTGATATTTAAAATGATTTATTTTTGAATAGCATACAATCCTTATTCCATATACTTTAAATTTACAAAATATATGGTATTCTGCTTATTGAATTGACATTTTGCACAAATTTTAGAATTTAAATATTGGTCTTATGAAAAGGGTTTAGAATTATGTAATTTAGATTTATATTCTCTAGCAAGACAATATTAATTTCCATTCTATGAAACAAGAACTAAATGGCTGACTTTAATTAGATTCCAAAAATATATGAGCTGTGCATTATAAATCAAAAGCAGTTGTTTGAAAAACATCAAATAAATGAAAGTATAAATCTGATGATGGCTATGATAATAATAGGATAAAGGATTAAGAAACAGATTTATTTTCTTGATTTTATATTTTAATTATTAATAAATAACCTAAGAAATAAATGATTTATTTATAAATATTTGATTTAATTTATACTCATTCATTTTCTTTACTTAATTTAAATTATCATCTAGACAATTATTGAATATTCAAAGAATATGAATTTAGCATGATAATCACCTTGTTTTTTACTTCTTAAAAAATGTGAATAATTCTGCTCTTCTAATTCAGAAATTTGATTGTGATTATATTATTTAATTTATCGTCTACCTCTTTATATAAACTCATTATTTTTTTTTATCATGTTTATATATTCCAATTTTGTTGTTATTCCTAATAAATTCAGCTGTAATTATTGTAATTTTGTGATACTCTCTAAATTTTATTACCATCTATCGAATTTTATTGACTTAAAGTGTTTTTGAACGAAATGTAAAAGAGCACTACCAACTGAAGCAGTATGCATAAATAATTATTCAATAGAAGCACATTTACAATTTTTCTTTGTAGAATTCCATAAAATGTAAGTTATTTCATGCATAAAAATAACATAACTCTAGTTAATTGGCAACACTAATTCAATGCACAATGATTCAAGACTTTATCGAATTCAGTCTAGGCATCATTTATGGACAGATGTAAGGGAAATGATGATTATCCGGGGTTATATCAATGATTACATCAAAGGATGGTTCATTACTATAAGCATTTGATATGAGATTGATGTACTACTAATTTGTTGGAAATAATTATAAGAATGTGAAATGTTAAATATCCTAGACAAGGACTTATGAAAGTAATAGATTTAGTTTGATTTTTTTTAAGTAGGATATTCAAAATGCAATTAGGTTTTTCATGAATGCTATAATGCGAAGTTGACAGGTAGTTAAGGGAAGGTTCAGCAGAAGAACTAAGGCAAATCTTGTAGTTATGGGATTCATCAAATTTAAAAAGTGGGAAAATTCAAATTAATCATAATCGATTAGAATAAGAATGGAGGGAAAGGTATTAACAAATAACTGGAAAAATGAAAAATAACTCTAAAGAAGTTGGAAGGAGGTAATTCTTATATCTAATCACAATTTTCAAGTGCCCAAGAATGATGGATTAAAATGAGTTAGGTATTTAAAAAAAAAAAACTATTACTATTAGTGAAAAACCAATACTTTGTAATCAACTAAATAAAATAACAGATCTACCAAGGAGACAGCCTTATAATTTGAATCATTACCTTTCTCATGACACCTGTCCTTTACCGTAACATCATTCCTTAGTCTTTAATAAACATAAGTTAAGTCTTTGATAAATATTTTAAAGGGAGGTTACACCTTACCTGCTTGATTTTTTTTCAGTATTTTTTGGCGATCATTCGTAAAATCTTAATGAAGCAAAGTCTCTAAAAATATAATAATGGAATAAAAATTTATATTTTCTCGTAAGACATAACTCATAGCCAAAAAAATCTATATTTAAGCATTTGGAAAACATTTAAAAAACAATATTAATATTAATATATGATTTTATTCTTACTATTTTGTTTGATATAACAATATCTAACTGATTCCTGTGGACCTTATTTGGAAGCAATTTGTTATGAAAATGAAGATTGCTCTTGGATTCCAAGTAATGGGTGTTTTGGGTGTGAGAGAATTAAAGATTACTCTGAATGTTTTCAGTGTGGATGGTATAATGATAATTGCGTGAAATGTTCCAGTGTGCCAACTGCATCATGCATTTCATCAGGATGTGGTCTTTCCACTAGCAATTAATGCATAAGATGTGCAGGACTAAACAGCTCATCATGTTCTGACTACATTGGATGCTATCTTAAGGATGGTTAGTGTCACTCAATAAAAACTGCAAAATAATCTAATTGCGTGTCACCATATTTATGGATTAATTCAAAATGTTAAATTACAGCTTGTAATTCAACGAATAAAAAGAGCTGCATATGTGGAACATCTAATTTAGCAGTTTGTGGCTCGTCATAAAGTTGCCAAGATTTCTCAGCGTCTACTGGAAAGTGTTTATAAAAATGTTCTTAAAATTTAAATTCAAATTCTTGCCTTTGTGGAAACGATAATGTAGAATGTCTTAGCACTACATATTGTTTAGACATTGCAGCTACATCAGGATAATGCAAGTAGCCTTGTTAAGGATCAAATATTTCAGATTGTATATGCGGAACTTCCTATTGTGATTCAAATATGTTGTGCAAGAATAATTCATGTGTAGCTGCTTGTTCATCAATTTATTAAAATAATTGTTCTTGTGGAAGAACATCAAAACAAGATTGTAGTTCAACAACTTATTGCTAAGATCCTAATGCAACAAATGGAGTTTGTGTTAATTAATGTTAAGGTTCAACAGTAAATAATTGTGCTTGTGGATCTCAAACGCTTTCATATTGTAGTGCAACTTAAAGATGTGAAGATGTAATGGCAAATTCAGGTAATTGTTTGAATATATGTACTACTAAATTGTAAAATAATTGTTCTTGTGGTTAAAGTCAATTTAGCAATTGTAATAATTCTTAATATTGTGTGGACCCTACTGCTACTAATGGATAATGCTATGAAAATTGTACAAATAGTATAAGATAAAATTGTATTTGTGGTGTGGCAACAAAATCAGTTTGTTCAAATTAACAAAAATGCGAAGATCCAACTGCTAATAACGGTAATTGTATTTCAACACCTAATTGTATTAATAATCTTGATAAATCGTGTTTATGTGGTTTAACTTAGATTTCTGAATGTTCTTAATCTACTTATTGTATTGATGTAACTGATTAGAAAGGAGTTTGCTTATAAAGTTGTAATCAAAATTAAAAATCTGATTGCGTTTGCGGTTCAACTTAAAAAATAGTCTGTTCTAAAACTTAAGTATGTTAGAATCCGAATGATGCGGATGGGATTTGTATAGAAAAATGCGTTCGTAATTTACAAACAAACTGCATCTGTGGTAATTCAGCAACTCCTTTTTGTGGTTCAAACGAACATTGTCATGATATTTAATAGCTAACAGGTACCTGTGTTTAATAATGTAATTAATTCCAAAGCAATTGTGTTTGTGGATCATCATACTTATCAAAATGTTCATCTACAACATATTGTTCATCAAAATAAGAAGGAGTTTGTTTAGAAATTTGTACTCATTAATCTTCCAATTGTATTTGTGGAAATAAAGTCAAAAAGGTCTGTTCAAACTAAGAAAAATGCATTGATCCATATTCCGATAATGGGGTTTGTAATTAAGGTACTTGCACATAATAATTTTAATCTAATTGTACTTGTGGTATAAATAATCCAGACTATTGTAATAAAAATTAATATTGTTTGGACTTTACAGCACCAATGGGAGCTTGTTATGAAAAATGTATTTAAAATCAAAANAAATAATCTAATTGCGTGTCACCATATTTATGGATTAATTCAAAATGTTAAATTACAGCTTGTAATTCAACGAATAAAAAGAGCTGCATATGTGGAACATCTAATTTAGCAGTTTGTGGCTCGTCATAAAGTTGCCAAGATTTCTCAGCGTCTACTGGAAAGTGTTTATAAAAATGTTCTTAAAATTTAAATTCAAATTCTTGCCTTTGTGGAAACGATAATGTAGAATGTCTTAGCACTACATATTGTTTAGACATTGCAGCTACATCAGGATAATGCAAGTAGCCTTGTTAAGGATCAAATATTTCAGATTGTATATGCGGAACTTCCTATTGTGATTCAAATATGTTGTGCAAGAATAATTCATGTGTAGCTGCTTGTTCATCAATTTATTAAAATAATTGTTCTTGTGGAAGAACATCAAAACAAGATTGTAGTTCAACAACTTATTGCTAAGATCCTAATGCAACAAATGGAGTTTGTGTTAATTAATGTTAAGGTTCAACAGTAAATAATTGTGCTTGTGGATCTCAAACGCTTTCATATTGTAGTGCAACTTAAAGATGTGAAGATGTAATGGCAAATTCAGGTAATTGTTTGAATATATGTACTACTAAATTGTAAAATAATTGTTCTTGTGGTTAAAGTCAATTTAGCAATTGTAATAATTCTTAATATTGTGTGGACCCTACTGCTACTAATGGATAATGCTATGAAAATTGTACAAATAGTATAAGATAAAATTGTATTTGTGGTGTGGCAACAAAATCAGTTTGTTCAAATTAACAAAAATGCGAAGATCCAACTGCTAATAACGGTAATTGTATTTCAACACCTAATTGTATTAATAATCTTGATAAATCGTGTTTATGTGGTTTAACTTAGATTTCTGAATGTTCTTAATCTACTTATTGTATTGATGTAACTGATTAGAAAGGAGTTTGCTTATAAAGTTGTAATCAAAATTAAAAATCTGATTGCGTTTGCGGTTCAACTTAAAAAATAGTCTGTTCTAAAACTTAAGTATGTTAGAATCCGAATGATGCGGATGGGATTTGTATAGAAAAATGCGTTCGTAATTTACAAACAAACTGCATCTGTGGTAATTCAGCAACTCCTTTTTGTGGTTCAAACGAACATTGTCATGATATTTAATAGCTAACAGGTACCTGTGTTTAATAATGTAATTAATTCCAAAGCAATTGTGTTTGTGGATCATCATACTTATCAAAATGTTCATCTACAACATATTGTTCATCAAAATAAGAAGGAGTTTGTTTAGAAATTTGTACTCATTAATCTTCCAATTGTATTTGTGGAAATAAAGTCAAAAAGGTCTGTTCAAACTAAGAAAAATGCATTGATCCATATTCCGATAATGGGGTTTGTAATTAAGGTACTTGCACATAATAATTTTAATCTAATTGTACTTGTGGTATAAATAATCCAGACTATTGTAATAAAAATTAATATTGTTTGGACTTTACAGCACCAATGGGAGCTTGTTATGAAAAATGTATTTAAAATCAAAATAATTGTTTATGTGGAATGGATTCTTTTGAAATATGCTTTGAATCATCATATTGTATTTTGTAATCCAAAGGTTTTTGTATCCCACAATGTACTTCAACTAATTATCAAAATTGTTTGATATTATCTGAAAACCTAACTTGTCTTGATTAATATGATACCATCTATGATGATATCACTCGAAAATGTGTGCCAACTTGCAAAGAAAATGGCTAATCCAATTGTTTTTGTGGTAATAAGTAGAATGGTTTAGATATAAAATTGATTTGCTAATCTGGTTTTCAATGCTAAAATCTTGATACAAACTAGAGTGGTTGCTTAGAAAAATGTACAATTAATAAGACATCAAGTTGTTATTGTGGATAAGAAAAATCCCAATATTGCAATGAAAAAGAGACTTGTCTAGATGTGACTTAATAAATAGGTTCATGCAAATCATCTTTAGATGTTTCATAAGTTGATTATTCCACAAGTCTATAAATAGGGTTGTTTGCGATAATCTGCCTATTCAGTATAATTTGAAATTGTGATTATCCATTATATATAATAATTATATACAAATTATTACAATATAAATTTAAATAGAGTTAGTTAATAAACTTCAACTTTAACTAATAAATTGAATCTGATATTTGATTTCTTTATGTTGAATTGATTTAAGGAATATTTTTCAGGATGATATATAGTATTTAATATAATAGGATTGTTTTGATTCCTAATATGATATTGCTAGTATTATTCCTTTTAAATAATTTGCTTTATATTTTTTGCCAATATATGTTTTTGCCTTCTGTCAGTTAAGAGATTTCCAATTATTAGTTTAAGCAGATAATATGAATTTATGATTTTTATCAATCTATAATATCATCATTAGTAGCGAAAAATAGATGATCCTTGTTATGGATTTTTATCGCCTTCAAAACTTTGTTCACGGTAAATCCTTATTTTTAATATATTGATAATCTTGAAGGGGAGTTATTGTTTCACTACATTATTAATTGTAAATTTTGTGTTATTAATGAAATTTTTACTATGAATATTTGTAATAAATCAACCCTCTTAAATTTCTCAAAGCAAGTGAAATAAATTTTACGAAGGGCCATATTCTTTCTATCAAGTTTAAATGGGATGTTATGAGGGTAAAACAAAGTACCTTATTGTACTCATGATATCTGACCTTTGAAGGTTTTATCTAATTAAACTATATGATTTAAAAAAATATCNATAAGAAGGAGTTTGTTTAGAAATTTGTACTCATTAATCTTCCAATTGTATTTGTGGAAATAAAGTCAAAAAGGTCTGTTCAAACTAAGAAAAATGCATTGATCCATATTCCGATAATGGGGTTTGTAATTAAGGTACTTGCACATAATAATTTTAATCTAATTGTACTTGTGGTATAAATAATCCAGACTATTGTAATAAAAATTAATATTGTTTGGACTTTACAGCACCAATGGGAGCTTGTTATGAAAAATGTATTTAAAATCAAAATAATTGTTTATGTGGAATGGATTCTTTTGAAATATGCTTTGAATCATCATATTGTATTTTGTAATCCAAAGGTTTTTGTATCCCACAATGTACTTCAACTAATTATCAAAATTGTTTGATATTATCTGAAAACCTAACTTGTCTTGATTAATATGATACCATCTATGATGATATCACTCGAAAATGTGTGCCAACTTGCAAAGAAAATGGCTAATCCAATTGTTTTTGTGGTAATAAGTAGAATGGTTTAGATATAAAATTGATTTGCTAATCTGGTTTTCAATGCTAAAATCTTGATACAAACTAGAGTGGTTGCTTAGAAAAATGTACAATTAATAAGACATCAAGTTGTTATTGTGGATAAGAAAAATCCCAATATTGCAATGAAAAAGAGACTTGTCTAGATGTGACTTAATAAATAGGTTCATGCAAATCATCTTTAGATGTTTCATAAGTTGATTATTCCACAAGTCTATAAATAGGGTTGTTTGCGATAATCTGCCTATTCAGTATAATTTGAAATTGTGATTATCCATTATATATAATAATTATATACAAATTATTACAATATAAATTTAAATAGAGTTAGTTAATAAACTTCAACTTTAACTAATAAATTGAATCTGATATTTGATTTCTTTATGTTGAATTGATTTAAGGAATATTTTTCAGGATGATATATAGTATTTAATATAATAGGATTGTTTTGATTCCTAATATGATATTGCTAGTATTATTCCTTTTAAATAATTTGCTTTATATTTTTTGCCAATATATGTTTTTGCCTTCTGTCAGTTAAGAGATTTCCAATTATTAGTTTAAGCAGATAATATGAATTTATGATTTTTATCAATCTATAATATCATCATTAGTAGCGAAAAATAGATGATCCTTGTTATGGATTTTTATCGCCTTCAAAACTTTGTTCACGGTAAATCCTTATTTTTAATATATTGATAATCTTGAAGGGGAGTTATTGTTTCACTACATTATTAATTGTAAATTTTGTGTTATTAATGAAATTTTTACTATGAATATTTGTAATAAATCAACCCTCTTAAATTTCTCAAAGCAAGTGAAATAAATTTTACGAAGGGCCATATTCTTTCTATCAAGTTTAAATGGGATGTTATGAGGGTAAAACAAAGTACCTTATTGTACTCATGATATCTGACCTTTGAAGGTTTTATCTAATTAAACTATATGATTTAAAAAAATATCAAAATTAGGATGCTATATAGAAATGTGTTAATTGTCAAAATCATTTTGAATAGAATTAAGTTATATAAACTCGTTGTTAACATTATTATTGCAAAGAATGTGCAATAACAAAGAGTGATTATCAAAATAAATTTATGTGTTTATAAAGTGGAAATTACATTTAAGTAGATTACATAAATTGGTGTTATATAAGCACAATAAAAATTAAGATTAGTAATGCTGTAAATGCAAAGAATTGTTTAATGAAAGCCTTTTATTTCAAAATTAATGTTTTCATTACATTTGAGCTTCTTGTCTAGAAGCTTGGGTTTCAAAATAAACATATTTGAGATGTCCTAAGTGTTATAAGCACATCAATATTAACGATGCAGATCTCCACTTAGATAGAATATTAACTTTGAAAATACAATAAACAGAAAATTTGAAAGATTAACAGCAAGGATATCTAGAGCCAGAATAATAAATAATTATACAAGAACCGTTAAATTAAGGCAATAAGGAAGAATTACCTTCAAAACCATAAAAAGAAATGTAAAACAATTTATTTAAAGTGAAATATTTTGAGTAGAGATAAAATATGAATTTAGAAGAATGTATATGTGCTATATGTGGTTTGAATTTTAGAGATTTCGAATAATAAGCCTAACTTTAGTGTTTGCATGTTTTTCATATAAAATATTTCCAGGATCAACTAAAGGAGAGTGCTGATTGTGTTCTTTGTCAAAATGTATATTGATTATAATAAACCTATATATTTTGAAATAATCAAAATGAGTCATAGTGAAATATGTTTATAATAGTAATTTAGGGAAGCATTACTTATCAGAATTTCATTTGAATACAATTATTTTTTTTATTTATAAATGAAATAGAGCATCGATCCTAGTGAAAGTGAAAATCAGACTACCTAGCTTTGTTTGATTTACTCTCCGGAACCACAAAATAAGACATTGCTTAGTCCTAAGGATTTTAGAATCAGAAAACCGGCTCCATTGGTCTTGAAACCCATGTTATGTGATCAATAGGAGGACTCATAAAAGGCAGTGGGATGTGAATACAATTTCAAAGATTTGAGATTGGGTAAGAAGATTGGAAGTGGGGCATTTGGAGATGTGTTTGTAGGATTCATCTAAGGTAAATTTATTGCTGTGAAATAAATGGATGGAAAATAGTTAATAGATTCAGTGGATAATGAGATTATAATATTGTCGAAATTGACACATAAAAACATCGTATAATATTATGGATACATGAGGGAAGCAGGGATGTTAAATGTCTATTTGGAGTATATGGATGGTAATCTTATATAAAGTAAAATAGGCGGCAGTTTGTCTGATAGACTGAAATAGTTTGGAAAGTTCAATGAGACATTGATAAGAAGATTTACAATTTAAATTTTGGATGGATTAATTTATTTGCATCGATAGGCAGTTGTGCATAGAGATTTGAAATGTGGGAACATTCTGTCTAATCAAAGAGGGTAGATAAAAATAGCCGATTTTGGATCGTCGTCTTGGAAAGAAGCAATCAATTTGTCAGATACTGAGTTTTGTTAGTCGATGAAAGGGTTATTATACAGTAATATCGTAGTTCTTTCAAATGGATGGCTCCGGAACTGCTTTTGAAGGAAAAGAAATATGGAAGGAGAGTCGATGTATGGAGTTTGGGATGTGTGATCATAGAGATGGCAACGGCAGAACATCCATGGTAAATGCATATTTTGTATAGAGATTTAGGCCGAATATAAAATCTCTAGCATAGTTGTTAGAGGCTATATAGAATTTGAAGTGTCCACCAATACCCACTCATCTCTCGAAAGAATGCTAAAACTTCATCAAAAGATGCTGTACTTATAATAAAGACTAAAGACCACATGCTGAAATATTGAGGGAAGATCCTTGGATAAAAAAAGAAATTTGAATATTTCTAATGATAACTTAAATTCTCATTATAAATTCGTGCAATGATGAAAAGGAGGTTTATCGCTAATTAGAGACATTTAGTTAGGAATATATGGAAATTTATATAAATTAAAATAATGTAATAATAAGTGGAACCAACATTAAAGAATGTTCTAGAGAATTCATCTCTGAAGTGGATATTCGTTGGAGGAAAAGGCGGTGTTGGAAAAACAACCACTTCTAGTTCTTTAGCAACATTATTTGCCTAGAGTGGCAAGAAAGTATGGCT
Organism: Paramecium octaurelia; assembly: GCA_905182995.1. Taxonomy (NCBI): domain Eukaryota; phylum Ciliophora; class Oligohymenophorea; order Peniculida; family Parameciidae; genus Paramecium; species Paramecium octaurelia. The sequence goes on along the minus strand of CAJJDP010000141.1, from coordinate 230,194 downwards.
ATGAAATTATGTAGACAATAATAATCTCTACTGATCCTGCCCATAATCTGAGTGATTGTTTTGATTAGAAGATAGGAAGTCAACCTACTTAAATTAAGGGAATAGAGAATTTAAGTGCAATGGAAATTGACCCCACAGTAGATCCAGATAAACTCAAATTGCCAACTCTCTAAGGGTTTATGAATGACTAGGCTACAAAGTCCTTGTTATCTGAATTAATCAGTTCAGTACCAGGAATTGATGAAGCTATGAGTTTTGCTGAATTGATGAAGTAAAAGGTAATTAATAATATAGTTCTGTGGATGAGATGAAATATGATTTGATTATATTCGATACAGCACCCACTGGACATACATTGAGATTACTCAATTTCCCTAATATTATGGAGAAGGGATTGAATAAATTAGTGCAACTGAGATACAATTTCTAAAATTTGGCTTCTTAATTTTAAGGACTATTTGGATCACAAGAGGAATTCGACCAATAAATGAATCAAATGTTTAGTAAGATTGAGACCATGAAGGACACTGTCACTAAGGTTAATGCATAAATGAAGGATAAGGTATATATATATTAGTCATAAATGCAAGAATAAAACAACATTCATTGGCGTTTGCATTCCAGAGTTCCTTTCTATGTATGAAACTGAAAGACTTGTGTAAGAACTAACCAAATTCAAAATAGACATTCATAACATAGTTATAAATTAAGTGCTCTTCCCAGGTATAATATATTAGTAATGTCCAATTTAGATGATCAATGCAAAATGTGTAATGCCAGAGCTAAAATGCAAAAGAAATACTTAGATCAAATGATCGATTTATATGATGATTTTCATGTTGTTATCATGCCACTCTAAGAAAATGAAGTCAGAGGAATTGATGGTCTCAAACAATTTTGTGAACTATTGCTTAAGCCTAAGAGTGTGCCATAATTTTGATTAAGGGGTTATTTAATATATATTAATAATTAATGCAATAGAACTCATCTTAAACGGCTATCCAAACAGAGAGCAAGAGCTATATCAAGGAGTCCAAATATGTAACCAAGATTGATGCCAAATTGGTTGAAATTCCAGACAATGACGAATTCGAGAAAATCGTGGAATTTGGCAAGGAACGTGAATATGGTCTTTGTATAATTTAATGAATCATTCATTATTTTTATTCTAAAGATTCAAGTACAGTTATAAAGCCTGGATTCGGTCTGATCATAGGTCTTCTACTTTTCACATGATTGAAGGCTTATTTGTACGACATTCCCTTCTTCAAAATTAAATATGCAATGACGAATGTAGCAGATCGAGAAATCCCAGCTGCACAATGAACTACAAATTAACTTAGTAATTTACTCAGCACATTAGTAGTTTGAATCTCCCTTTCGATGTCATGAAAAACTTTTGAAAAATATTTTTATATTTTAAAATCTGCTTTATCATCTATGAAGTAATAGTGATGTTTGATTTTGTTGTCGTAATAACTGACAGGTTAGCCATTTGCAACAGTTATCACACACCCTATTTTCTGCTAATTTAGCCATTGCTTAACACTATCACTTCAGAAAATACCTTATTCTGTGCGTCATCCAGATCCCCCAAATATAAGTTAAATTTCTCTTCCAAAATTAAAGTGGCACCTATCACTTTTTTAGCTTATTATTATTAATTATTCTACATCATATTAAAATATAATTAATAACTAAATTTGGGGATATTAATTTATCGAACATTCCAAATCTATAAGGCAATTTGCCCTATAAATACTCTCTTTTAAATTTAATCAGGTTAATAATTAAATTAAAATATGGGAGACAAAGTTGTCTTGGGATATTGGGCTATCAGAGGTCTTGCTTAACCATGTAAAAATACAATCACTATTTATAGTGAGATTCTATTTGGAGTACCTAGGATTACCATATGAGGACAAGAGATATTACAAACCTGAAGAATGGTTTGCGGATGTCACTTCTGCCCCACTCAATCAACATGTCCTAGCGAATTTACCCTACATATAGGACGGAGACGAATTAGTTTTTGAGAGCCAAGCACTCTATGTTTATTTGGCTTACAGAGCCAATAAACCAGAGTTATTAGGTCAAAATCCAAAGGAATAGGTCGCTCTGGCATCCGTTAGAGGAGTTCTGTAAGACTTGTTCAAAGGTCTGATTGCATTATTCACAATCCCTGAAGATCAATTTGAAGCAAAGAAGGAGGAATAATTCAATCAATTGGTCTTCTGGATAGCTGAGAAGCTTAGTAAATTCTTGGAGAATCGTAAATGGGCTGTGGGAGACAATTTGACTTACATTGATTTTCAACTTTTTGAAGCAGAGGAAATTTTAAGAAATTACAAACCAGAAGCATTCGCAACTCTTGTGGGATTGAAGAATCATAATGAGAGCTTTGCAAATTTGCCAGCCATCAAGAATTACCAAGCTTCTGATAAAATGATTGCACGTCCATTCTATCCACCTGGAATGTATAGATGGGGTTGAATAGAGATTATATATAATTACAATAATATTATAATTTTAAATTTACATATGGCAGTTGCTTTTATGAGTTGTTATAAATATAAATTTTATAATTAATAAGTGATTTTGGATAATATGGAATGGTGAAACACTATCGATGCATTATGATTAAATAATTTATGGAAAATCGTTGAAATAAGGAACATATAAACATTTAAACAACATTCAGTTCAATTTTGTCAATAGGTATTAAATAGAAATGAAGAAATGAGTTGTTGTATTTCTAAAATGAAAAGGGAGAAGGGCTTTTCTACTTTCACACTTTTGGGCACTTGCCGTTCTATGGAATCGAAACCATTTTATAAGAATTTAATCGGTTGTATGATTCCCTTCATGTTGGCCTCGCCCTCCTTTTGTATGACCTCAATCATATCGCAGAAAGATTCCTTGATCTAAATTATTGATATATAATTATACAGGTTTCTTGTATCTGTAGGACATTCGATCTTTTAGCCACTCGGAATTTGAAATGGAGGTGTCCTCCTTCAGATTGTATTTGTTGTTAGGAGAGCAAAATACCTAATTTAATCGCACATATCAATTACAGTAGCCTTCATATCGAAATAACGAGAAATGAGTACAATTTCAATGTCACACATAATTTGTGTTCCCTCAATAATTCTATTTTTTTGAGGCTGATTCTACGGTTTGAGTTGCTCATTTAAAATGAATGATGCGAAATGATTCTAAGTGGTTTGCGGCTGAACATTTCTCATAACATCCTCAGCATTAATAAAAGGAGTGGATGCTCCAAATTAAAAACTTGGAATTGACATCCCTGCCCCGAGATGTCCCATTTGTAAACTGTCTGTTTATTTCAATATCTACGGGAAAGACTCACCTAGAATGCTTAAGAAAAACTTACTTGAATTTCGAACCTGCAATGTGGGAGGCTGATTCATAAAATCTTAGACGACAGGTATGTAACAATTATATACAAAGAATGTACTACTGGGAGTCTGATTTAATTGAGGAACCAATTAATCTTATTTTGCTTCCTTGGTTGCTTCTGAAAACATAGATTTATTTTCTTATATAAATGAATTAAAGTTCCAAGTATTTCAATTATATTATAAAGACAAAATTTTAAAAATATTATTTCGGAGAACAACAGTATACAATCTCAAACGTTCCATATTTGCAGAATCCCACAAGATCCACGAAAAACTCAAATGCCTTATACTGTAAACTCAAAGAAGATTAAAATACATTATTTTGGATTCAATAGGCCATAAGCACTTACACTGATTAAATTTCTTTATTTCTTACGTTTCTGAGCATAAAATTTTGCAAATTAAAGTTGTTAAGTTTAATAATATTTTTTAATTTATAACAATAGTTATCATAATATTAAAAATTTTTTTTAGATATTTTTTATGATAAATGTGTTAGAATCGAATACATATATAAAGTAAGTTCTATATTTCAATAACATACTCATAACTAGATATCAGCTTATGTAGTTAATTATGCATATATTAGATTTTTAAAGAATATTGGTAAGCCCATACTTTTTACATTTTTAGCATCAAAATAATTATGTAAATTATTGAAGCAATTTTTATTTAGCCTTTTAATATAACTCTCAAACTCTTCCTTCATTAAGAATACTAAAGATTTTATTCTTTTCTTCTAGAAACCTTAAGATCAAAAACTTTTGATCTAATTTCTAAATTTGATTACATAAATTTTAATTTGATGAAAATATTAATATAAAGTAAGAGTTATGAGATCATTATAAAAGTCTTATTAAGAAGCAAAGTAGAGAAAAAGATGGTGCTGATCTGACGTCTATTATAAAGATTCTCAAGAGAAAACAGACTCAAGACTCAATTAGATTTAACTAAAACTTGATCCTTTAGATCACAAAACACACAACTCTTACATGCTGTATCTTTGGAATCCTATTTTTTTATTTAGTCATCTAATTGAACATTCGATAAGAATCAAAGGGTTTAGAATTTGGACTTTTTTTTAAGCATTTTATCTATATTATAGAAATTATATTATTTAAACAAACTTCATCATTTTGCTATCCAGTTAAGATGAAAGATAAGCATAGAAAGTGTTAATTTTAGCAGATAAACTACAAACAAATTGGAATAGTCCAACAAAAATGACTGATAGAATTAGTAGAAATTTAGTATTTCTATTATTTTGCTAGTATTTTGCTATTATAAAAAATTAATCAGACTGAATATTGCACCTTGACATTTATACAATAAAGAGATAGCTTTAATTGGTACCATTCCATTTTAACTAGATTTAAGTGATATATGGTAATCATTAGAATAATATGATAAGTGTTTGTAGTATAGGAGGAGGGGTCTTGAAACTTTGACTTATGCAAAACATTTAGACCTCCCAGAAATAACCAGAATTAGTTGATAATTATTTGGCAATCTTAATAATAAATTATATTAAATATTATAATTTACTACAATCATGGGTTGTTGTGCCAGTGCTGCAAATTAAATTTCCTTGCCTTCAAATCACAAGCCAGATCAGTGGAAAAATCAGACGGAGTAAACATATGGAAGCAAGGGAGATCATAAATAATAACTGCAAATGCAATAAAATCAACATGATGAAGATGATCAAGTTATCTTGATTGATAATCAGAAATAGGGTAGAATCGGCGTGATTATGAAACCTCGAGATATGAAGCAAAACTAGTTTGAAATGGAGGGTGTTGATGCTAGTGATGATCTAATAAAAGAGTAACAATTAGATAATCAAAATGAGGTGGAGTAATAAGATAATGAAAAAGCGGTAAAGGGCAATTCAAAGCCAAGTATAATAATTGTTAATTAATTAGAAGTTAGGCAGTTCGTAATAGAGCAAAGGAGAAGATTAAAGTTATAGTATTATGAATACAACGAGGAATAAATGAATATAGTTCAGGAAGTGGAAATATTAATTCACAATAAACAATTAAATTTAGCTTCATTGAATGTAAGTCAATTTTTAATATCCTTCAGGAAATTTGCCAAAAATATAACAAGACACTGATAGATGTCCTATCTTTAAAGAACCAACAAAATTATTACTTAATTGAATTGGTCCTAATTTACATCAATGATTACGAAATCATCCAACATGTTCTACTCAATCACTCGTTGCCAGATGAATTCATATTAGAAGCGACTGCTCATCGATTGTTTAACAAATTGAAGCCTTTTTTTAGCAGTAAGGAATAACTGCAATTGTCCATATAATTCATTTAATCAATATTTCACTCCAAAGAAGTAGAGTGCATTTTAAAGCAAATGAAATTTACTAATATTGATACCTATGTAGATCTCAAGAATTAAGATTAATTGAAACTGTTTGGATTGATTAGCAAGCTCTTTAAAAAGAGCGAAATTGATTATTATGATTTTATGAAATCGTATCGAGAGGCCAAAAAGTATTACAGATTTTAACACTTGATTGTTCCTAAATGTATACCATTGGGACTAAATACAGTCAGAATTGTCGACAAGGCTATTTTGGAGGAATTGTAATTTAACATCTTTCATTAAATTGCACTCTAAAATAAATGGGATATGTTTATGCAATATTCTAATGATTATTATTTGATGCCCAATGTTGCATAAGTGACTCCAATGATGATGCTATTCTAAAATGCACCCATTAGTGTCATCAATGAATATATAACCTTATATCCAGATACTTTAGAAAAGGCATTGCATTTTTATTAAAGAAATGGAAAAAACTTAATACATTGTTTATGCCTTAATAATTCTAAAAGATCTATTGATGAAATCAAATCCCTCATTGATAGCTTAAATTAATATCAAGATTTGTTAAAAGATTTATTGGTCTAACCCTATAATGAGTAAATTCCCTTAGTCGCTTATTTGGATTATTGGAAGGACCCTCAAGAGTTTTTCATAACATTTTTAAGCTAGCATGTGTAAAAAGAGTTTGATTTTTATCAAATTTATTGTGATGTTCTAAAATCTGCGTTTGACCGAAATAAAAAAGATTGGAAAAAACAAAGGATCAACCCCTCTACATTGTACTATCACTCAATGCAAAATAATAAAACACCCAAAAGATTGAGAATTCAAAACTATGAAGAATAAAACTATTAATAATATGATAAGATTTATTATTAGTACATTTAAGTTGCGAAATAGTTGATAAAGCATAAGTTCAAAATCAATTTAAGTTGGATTACTAATTTTGATGTGCATTCAACACATTATCCATACGAATTTAGTGGCATCGTGAGACCGTTATTAATTTAACTGATTTAATTCGATTAAGTTGATTTGGTTCATAAGTAAGTTGAGTTAATAAAACCCTATTACTAAAACCAATAAATTGACAATAATAATAATGAAATCAATATGCAATCATAATTCATATCGAAATTAATCTAAATAGTTAAGTTTGCATCAGATCGATCCCAGCTAACCTCCATTATTGAGTATATCAAATAAGCAATTAGCTCAAATCCTTAATTGTTGAAGACTCCTTTGCATGGGTATTTCGATGCAAAATCTAAATTGAATAACTCCATTTATGGGTTTCAAGATGGTAGATCGAAATAGCAATTATATTACTTTGATTGTATTTATACGCAACTTGTAGATTTGAATGAGAAAGCATTTGAATCATGTTATAAAGTTAACAGGTTAGAATTTTAGAAAAATGAATTGGTTGGATTTTAAATACTTCGTAAACTCTATCTTAATAACAAACTATTATTAGTAGATGATGAATTTATAAATCAAATTTATAAAAATATCACTTTTGTTGCTAATTTCTAATAAGAAAATCCCTCTCTTCCAGAACATCAAGGTAGGGTCATAAAGCAAAAGTTTGAAGAACCTTGCAAATAGGTGATTAATGATAAGATTTATTACCATATTATCCATAAATTAGAAGAGAAAATCCTTCTTTAGCCTTCAAATCAGGTGACCCATAAGTAAACAACTAACAAAAGCGGAAAAACAAAAAATAGAAATAATTAGAATAAACCTGATTAACCTATCAAAAAGTAGATCAAAAGGATTAAAAGAGATAAACTAGTCATCAATTAGATAAAAGTGTTTTTAGTTTTGAAGGCGGTTGATATTCAGGATGGTCCCACTTATACTTTTAAGGAATTCCTTCAATTCTTGAAGATAAATTGTTTTGAGTATTAGATAAAGAAGGATAATTTGTTTGATAAACTGTGTGATTGTAATTAGGAATAGAACGTCTAAACTCTAAGTAAACTAGAGTTCAATGATAATTTTCGCAAGTTCCCCAAAGGTTTGCATCTTTTGGATGATTATTTTGATGTGAGTGTTAATTCTCAACATTGGACCTCCTCACTCTTCTTTAATGCAAAAAACATAAAATCCGACTTCAACTTTATTCTAGATGTCGTAGATGATCAAGACTATTTAAGGAGCATAACTTGTACAATCTTTAAAATGAAAGAAGATCATCTTGAAAACATCTATAATTGGGAGATGGGTGGTATGTAAGTAAATTTCATGGTTCCTCTAAAAGAATACCCAGTTCCAAAGAATTACAAAGAGAAGGCTATCTTGTATACTAAATAGAATAAAAAATCTTTTTTGGCATCCTTGATCACCATAAAGGAATGTTACGACGATTTAACTTAAATATATCCTTAACCCTTAATATTTGAATGGGTAATTTACGAATTATCATTAAAAGATGTTGTTTAAAATAAATCATTTCAGAATTTAAATGTAATCTTAAAGATTACAGAGACTTCTAGAATGGTTTTGGCATCTATTTTGGCTTAGAACTTTTTCCCTTTGGATTGGAATCCTAAGAAAAACAAAGAGGAAATCGAAAAATTCAATGACGCTTTGTTATAGCTTTTTGCAAATTTAGATTACACTGAAGATGAAAGTAGAAGGAAATTAAGTTTACTAAAAACTTGCCATCTTTACTCTGTCATAAATCTTAAATCCTACCAGAATCTTAAGTTAAACTTTTAAGATCTGAAATTGTTTGAAATTATATAGGTAATGAATTCTTGTGGGGATAGGGAAGTGAAGTCTGCGTTATTGAATGATATACCCCTGGATATATTTGTGAATCTGAAAAACTTATTGATCAAAGTATGTTAGAAAGATTAGGAGATGATATTTCCCATGATAAAGAGAGTTTAGCTCTTGAATAAAGCAGAAGAATCTAAAATTGTGATGAGAGCATTGTTGTTATTGCGTTTCAGTTAGAATCCATCTAAGGCTATTGATATTCTATAGGAAGGCCTTAAAAAGTAAGAATTGAAAGATCGAATACAATTCATTCAATATTTTTATATGAAGGCTTATTAGAATAGAGATTAAGATTCATTAAATCGCCTATTGGGAATTTTGGACAAGGATCCGGAGAAAAACTCAAATAAAATGAACTTTTTGTTGGGAAATTAGTTTAGTGTTGATTCTGAATACAATAATTATAATTTAGCTCTTCGACATAATCCTTGTTTGGTGCTCAATATACAACAATACCAAAAATATGTAAAATAAAACAAATTTGAAAAAGTAAAACTATAAAGTGACTTTTTGTTATGTTTAAGAAATGGTTTACATGAGAAAGTAGAAATGTTGAGTCAATTAATCGGTCCATTTGAGTAGATCCAAGAAAAAGACAGTTTTTGCGAACTGATTGCTACTCTATTAATAGAAGCTAATATTTAACCTTATAATGAATCATTGAAGGATCATTAGGTAGAGTTTTTACATGCTGAATTTAAAAAATTGAATGAGGTGGAAAGATACTACTTTTTCAGTTCAAATCACTCATACACTTTGGAGAGGAAACAATTAAAATAAAAGGATTTAATGTAATCCTTTATAAATAGAGCACAGCAACAATTTGAGTAATCAAAGAAAAGAATTAATCATCCAGTCAAAAAGATTGAATTCATTTAGAAATAAGAATATTAATTACTTTATGCATAAAATTAAGCTTATTCAAAATAAAATTAAAATTACTCGTGTTTATTTCAATCTAGTTAGAATTCACAATCATAAAACTATGACAAATGTTTTGAGTTAGTTTAAAAATGGGCTAATTAGAAAAGTTTGATTTAAAAATCTCCATTTTATGAAAGAATGTACGCTCTCAGATATCCAAGTAAATAGTAGGTTCAGTAAAAAGAGTAATTGGTGGAAATATTGGTCAACCACATTTTATTAAAATAGGCAGGACCTAAATTCTTAAAGCATAAATCCAAGGAATATATCGAATTGCTGAAAGCAAATTGTACAACCTCTCTTAACAAATATGTGAAAAGTAACTTTAGAAATATACGTCCTCAGATGCTGGAGTTGTTTGTATCTCAATTTATATGTGAAGATCAGAAATATGATCCAAGCAATGACGATTTGGATTACATCATAATGACTATAAAATATCAGAATATCAAATTGGTACCAATAATGAAAAAGAAATATAAGGGATTATTGAAATTCAAATTCAATAAGGCTACTTAGTTTTATGCTAAAAATGAAGTGAACCTTTTGCCAGCCTCACAATACGATGTCTCCTGTAAGAAGTTCGAGAAGAGAATGCAATTCTACTCTCGATTTATAAGTGGAGTTGGGGCAAACTTAAAAAATTTAACACCAGATTAAGTGTATTTGATTTTTGGCAAACATAATCACATCCTATAGAAACCATAATTTAGTTACGAAAACTTGGTTCTCGCTCTGATTAGTGGAAATATGGAAACTATTCTTTTCACTATACAACTCCATCAACAACCAAATAAACTTGTATTGGAATAGAATCTCTTTTAATTGATTATTTCAGGCAATTTCACTGACAATCTTGTGATAAAGTTCTTCAATAAATACATTAAAGACTAGGTCAAATAAACCAATAGAATTTTCTAAATTGATAATCAACCCATTTTATATCACTTAATGCTCATGAGAAGACAGAAATTATTTGAAGACATCTATTTACCATTCATGATTCAAATACATGGGCAATAAAAGGCTCTTCAAATTTTAAAAGAGGAATTACTAGTTGTTGTTGGAGGAGATAACAACTAAGACATCTTAGGTCTAGCCTTAATGAGGAAAAACTATTTTATTCTGAATTATTGTGAGGATGTCATAACTATGAGACATTTAGATTTCATTCAACATTACGATATCAATTACTTCGTATAAAACAAATCTTAAAATAACAACACTCCTTATTCTAAATTTATTGAATTGTACTAAAAATATCTTCCTCTAGCTTGCGTAGAATAGAAAATTGACTCGTAGTCTCTTTACTATTAAAATGAATCAGAGAAGAGTAATCAATAAATAATGAAATCCAATCGAAATTAATAAATATTATCACTAATTTAATATGAAAAAGCTTGTATCAATTTTGTATTAAATTTGGGTTGTTTTTACAAGTTGAGCAGCAAGGCTTTGACTCTATAAATGGCTCTGGATAAATGGTAGGTTGTCGATATATATCATTATAATCCTATTCTTCTCAAATAGTTCTTATTGGAATACAAACAACCTGATGGATCTTATTAAATGGAACAGGATGAATATCAGATTCTTCTTGAACAATGTCAAGAACATCTCATATATTAACATCCAATTTTTAATGAAATTGCTACTATAAATCCTAAGATATTCCTTATACATACTAACCCAGAGGTTCTAACCATTTCCTTAGTTATTATTCTGAATCAAGCTTTATATCAAACTCCTGAATTATTTGAGTATGTAGAATCACAATATTAGGCATACATAGAGCAAGAATAATAATAAGAGCAAATAAGAAGTCAAAAATAAAAGAAAAGTAAAAAGAAGAAGGTAGAAAATCAAATTCAGAATGAATAGAAAAGTTAAAACTAAAGTGAGAACAACAAGCAGGAGTAAATTTCTTAATAAGTGGAGTAGAACGAAGATAATATGGAGGATAAGCATANAACTTAAAAAATTTAACACCAGATTAAGTGTATTTGATTTTTGGCAAACATAATCACATCCTATAGAAACCATAATTTAGTTACGAAAACTTGGTTCTCGCTCTGATTAGTGGAAATATGGAAACTATTCTTTTCACTATACAACTCCATCAACAACCAAATAAACTTGTATTGGAATAGAATCTCTTTTAATTGATTATTTCAGGCAATTTCACTGACAATCTTGTGATAAAGTTCTTCAATAAATACATTAAAGACTAGGTCAAATAAACCAATAGAATTTTCTAAATTGATAATCAACCCATTTTATATCACTTAATGCTCATGAGAAGACAGAAATTATTTGAAGACATCTATTTACCATTCATGATTCAAATACATGGGCAATAAAAGGCTCTTCAAATTTTAAAAGAGGAATTACTAGTTGTTGTTGGAGGAGATAACAACTAAGACATCTTAGGTCTAGCCTTAATGAGGAAAAACTATTTTATTCTGAATTATTGTGAGGATGTCATAACTATGAGACATTTAGATTTCATTCAACATTACGATATCAATTACTTCGTATAAAACAAATCTTAAAATAACAACACTCCTTATTCTAAATTTATTGAATTGTACTAAAAATATCTTCCTCTAGCTTGCGTAGAATAGAAAATTGACTCGTAGTCTCTTTACTATTAAAATGAATCAGAGAAGAGTAATCAATAAATAATGAAATCCAATCGAAATTAATAAATATTATCACTAATTTAATATGAAAAAGCTTGTATCAATTTTGTATTAAATTTGGGTTGTTTTTACAAGTTGAGCAGCAAGGCTTTGACTCTATAAATGGCTCTGGATAAATGGTAGGTTGTCGATATATATCATTATAATCCTATTCTTCTCAAATAGTTCTTATTGGAATACAAACAACCTGATGGATCTTATTAAATGGAACAGGATGAATATCAGATTCTTCTTGAACAATGTCAAGAACATCTCATATATTAACATCCAATTTTTAATGAAATTGCTACTATAAATCCTAAGATATTCCTTATACATACTAACCCAGAGGTTCTAACCATTTCCTTAGTTATTATTCTGAATCAAGCTTTATATCAAACTCCTGAATTATTTGAGTATGTAGAATCACAATATTAGGCATACATAGAGCAAGAATAATAATAAGAGCAAATAAGAAGTCAAAAATAAAAGAAAAGTAAAAAGAAGAAGGTAGAAAATCAAATTCAGAATGAATAGAAAAGTTAAAACTAAAGTGAGAACAACAAGCAGGAGTAAATTTCTTAATAAGTGGAGTAGAACGAAGATAATATGGAGGATAAGCATATTGAAATTGCTGATGAAATTGCTGATAAGATGGCTGATGAGATGGCTGATGAAATTGCTGATAAAATTGCTGATAAGATGGCTGATGAGATGGCTGATAAAGTGGCTGATAAAATTGCTGATGAAATTGCAGATAAGATGGCTGATGAAATTTAAGGAAGGGAAGGAGTTGATTAACCAGTTGAAGATGGTAAAACAAAATAGATACAAAAAAGTATTCTTTATGCCTTTTATTTATTGATGTGCATTCAAAAGGACGAGTATTAAGAATGGGTTACTTAATCATAATAGTTAAAAGTTATTGTGGAATTATATTTGATTCTTGTAAAGCAGGAATGCAAAATCTAATAGAAAAAGCCATATCTTACTGAGAACAGTAAGACTTTCTTGTTTTAGCAATTAAATAAAGATTATCAATTTAAAGAAGTTTCGTATTTTGAATAAATTTTAGAGAAGGAGAATTCCAAGGAATTAGCTATCTTAAGAGGTATAATATGTATCTAATAAATTAATCAAATCATCAAAGGATTTATCGATAGATTGAGTGAGGAGATTACTACTATGAATAATTTTAAGAAAAATGTCTTCATTGTTTTTGGAGACCAGTAGATAACATATGAGGAAGTCGGTTTCTTTATCCCACTTCAATAATTGGATTAAGGATTTTACTTATCTGAAGAGAAGATTGCTTAAGCTATCCCTCAATTAAAGATAGCGAATTATTAGATGAATATAGATATAGAATTAATTCAATATCAAGAATTCTAAGAGAATTGGAAGAGTTTTGATTTCAGTTCAATCACTACAGTTGACTTTAATGAGATCATTGCAAATGCAAAGGAGAATGTGATTGAGAAGTGTTTGTTCTTCAAGGAGCTTATGGAATAATAATTTGAAAAAGTTGGCATTTATTAGATAGATGATGTGTTTGCTCCTCATTAGCATGAGTAAGTGCGATAAACTGATATGCAACTATTTCAAACTCAGGGACAACCTCCATCTTTAATTCATTAGAGTCAGAGTCAGATGGGTGTGTCATAGGGGAACCAGATACAGAGACAATCACATATGAATCAACAGCAAATAATGAAGGAAGATTTTCAATTTATGTTTGAGTTACTGCCTGATAATACCTATTAGGTGAGACAGTAAAAGAAATAGAAAAATCAGAAAGAGCTAATATTTGCCGAGTTCTATAACTTCATTCAACCTCAAGTAGTAATTAATTTAGTAAAATTATCAGAAGAGGAGTTCGTTGCTAATTATAATGGGGATGCTGTAATTTCAATAATAATTTAAGATTTTTATAAATATAATGAATTTTTAAGTTCTCTAATTGAATAGAAATAATAGCAAAATTGGAAGTTGGAATTTCCATTTTATATTAAAAATTAACACTTTGTGTTTCAAGATTAATTGTTTTCAACCTATAATATTTAGATGATACTTACCAAATTGGTTGTATTTATTGAAAAAGTGCAATAATTGCTGGGGAGAAGTGAGGATAATAGTAAATTGGTCTGGAGAATAAATACAATATCATTCTTAGAAGTTATAGTGAGTAAATTGGTTGAACTGTAATAAGCTTCAAATAAAATAATTAACATCTATTCAATCATTGAACTTGTGTTCAGTTGGGATACGTTGATTATGATTTTGCACTAATTACTCTACAACAATTTGATAAAAGCATAGTAAGTGTTAAAGGTGATCAGAGGGGTTTATGTTGAATTCAATGAATAACAAGGGGTTTAGTTTGTGGAGAATGATCAATAAAATGGGTTGGACAAAATCTTCTAATTCGGAAATACTACTTATCTACTTTACAATCACATCCTGATCATTAGATTGAACATTGTGATAGCCAGTCAGAGATAGTAAAAAATTCAATAAGTTGAACAAGCCCCTTAGATTTAGTAGAGGAATAAAAGTGTATTTAAGTAAGATCCATTTACATAGGAATATTTCCATAGCATAATAAATGAATATGATTTCTACAATTAAATATTCAATCCAGAATAACTAATTTAATACTTGTTCAATAAATTGGATGTCGATCGACACTTGCTCTAATATTCAAATCAATTAAGCAAGACTCTCAATAAAACTATTACGTTGTCAGTTGATCATCAATCTCTAGCCTCAATCTTCTCAGGTGAAATCTCCAAAATCAATCAGAGTAAGAATAGCAAGACTAGATTAAAAGAAATGGAGTAAATTTGGTACATCTTATAAAAATTGAACAAATATTTTAAAGAAGACTTATATGGGTTTTTACAAAAGCAATTGAAAGCTGAGAGATTTGATGAAATGTTTAATATTAGATTATCATGTTTGTTATCTGCATTGAGATAAAATCAAACATTAATGAACATAATTGTATCGAATACAAGATAGTTGCAACTTAAATAGAAATCTAAGATTTTAGAAAATCTATGTCCTGTCACTCAAAAGAGCAATATAAAGCTTGCATATCATTTTGGATTTTAGATCTCCAAGAATTATTATGTAAATAATAGTAAATTGGGAGATGTTTGCATGTTAATCTTCTGCGAGAAGCAGAGAAACAATTTAGAACCAGGGTAATTGGTTTACAATTCTAAACCAGGACACCTTTTATTTCATAAAATAGATTCCATGAACGACGAACTCTTAACACACGAGAAAATCACTAGAAAACAAAGTAGATATTCTGGATGTACAGCATCAACCAAAGAATTGAGATATGTTCAAATTGAAGACTTAATGTCAATTGTATTATTTCAACCAATTTGGCCATCAGATCCTGTCTTCAACGCATCGATTTTGAATGTATTTTTCACTGATCAAGACGGCAACATTTCAATTTGCAATGAACCAAAATTCTCTACTATTATGAGTCAGATTCAATGCGAATAGGACGAATTCACCAAGTAGGAAATGCTTGATAATCTCTTTGGAGTTGGTTTGGTGTCCACTTATAGCGATTTGAGTCTGACTTAATTGACACCCATCTTTCCGGATTAAATCAATTTCGATTTTTCTGCCATGCATCAGTTGAAGAAGCAACAATCTTTAGTGTAGGGATAAAACGTGTTTGTCCGAATCAATGGAGACAAGTTTAAACTTGATTAGATTGAGATTGCAACTGTCAATATGGCTTGTCACTTTGAAACCAATCAAATAGCTCAATAGCGACAGAAGAGCTTCATTAAATTCCTCAAGAAGAATACGGAATTAAAAAATGTGTTCTTAAATTTTGATGATCAATTCAATTAAAATCCAGAGTTCTATGTAGATTCTATCCTTGCCGGCGAAACCATATTCGAGGCCTTTTAATCTGGTTATTAAAATTTCAAGGATGGGTACTCTTATCCAAAGATAAATAATTCATTACAACATCTATTTGACATCTAATCAATTCAAACAATAAAAATCAATTTCATTTAGACATACATTGAAAAGATTGAATTAATTTTTGAAAAAACCTATGACAATCAAAAACCATTAATCCAATATGAAGATAGAACATTAAAGTGCTATACCCTTGTAGACGAGAATGATGTTGCCTATGTGCCAGACTAAGGATTGATTGCTCAATTTTTGTTCAATTTGATTCTGAAATTCCAAGTCTATAAGATGGACTCCTATTTTACAGAAGAAAACTTCCAAATAGTGTAAGTTGGAGAGATTCAAATAGAAAACATCAAAACTGTTGCTGATATAATTTTATTGGCAAAGCATCTATTCAAATTGCTGAAATTGATTGATGAGAACATTAAATTGAAGATGTCCATCCTCCCGTAGAACCAAATCAAGAGTTAATTTAAGAACACAATCTATCAATTTGTCGAGGATGGGTCTCATTTAATACTCAATTATGAAACTTTCAATGATTTCAACATCTGCGATTTCTTCTTGGATTACCTTAATAATAAACAATTCTATCTGAGCAATAGGTACAATGAAAAAGTCAAATACAGTGGACCAGATTTAATTGTAATTCCATCCCCCCTTAATCCTAGAGAACTATTAAGTGGGGTTGAGGACTGTCAAAAAGTTGAATTGCAATTGTATGATTTAAAGAAAGGGAAGTTATAACGCTTGGATGACATAGATCCAAATTAGTTTGATTAACTTTATCTCGTCTTCAAGGTGGATGAAACCTATCAAATCTTCCAAACTGTTAAATGTTAAACTCACAAACTATTAAGTGGCTATCACAACCAAGTTAGCTATGATCAAACCATTAGCAACTCTCAGTTCCTATTAATAAAAGATTTGGATTCCAATAATCCAATTGAATCTCAATTAAGCAAAGTTGAAGTAGAAAAAGGCAAGTTAAAGACCAATCTAATGAATCTAATTAGGAAGGACAAAAAGAAGGAGAACCTATAAATTACATATAGATTCATAACTAATCAGTCTCTCTTGGTTGAGCTTTTTAGTGATAAGATCCTAACAATCAAAATAACATCTTAACAATATAGAATCTCTATGCTAGATTATAACTTTGTTAATGAACTGATATTTGAGTACATTACAGAAAACACTTAAGATTTGAGCAAGACTACTCATGGGAAGGTAATATTAGAAGGATTGGACAAGGACATTGAATTTGAATAAGAGGAATAAGTGCCTTTTGGGGCTGGGGATGGAAGGATGATGAAGCTCCTATTAAAGAAGTCGAGCTCAAAGGCTGATGAGGTGCTGTACCACAAATCATGTGAACCTATAACTCATTCTAAGGATTTACAAATAGGCAATACAATTAATATGCTAAGCAAATAGGAAATCCAAGCAGCATCAAGAGCAGGATAAGAAAGAGTTGATTGTCTGGAATTTAAGGATAATTTGGGAAATCGAATCAACAATTTCTCCTATTCCTCCTTGGTTTTTGTGCACTCCCTATTTAATTAAATTCAATACGTTCCCGAGTAAGAGAAAATAAATTCAGAACTGCATCTAACTTGGACTCCAATTTTTAAAGGAGTCTATAAACTGTACATTGACGACGTAAGAATCAAGGGTAGGTTCGTTATACTGGCTAATGTGCCTAGTATATAGGAAAGTGTGATAGAGCTTCCTCAAGATTTGCACACTATACCATTTTATGAAGATATTCCATTCACATTTTAAATAAGGGATGTCTTCTCAAACATTTATGGTGATATTGAATACGATTTATATTTGGATTGTCATTGCAAAGTAGATGCTGCTAAAGAGGCTAAGCTGTAAGTGAGTTTCTAAAACTTGTAGAAGAGCGGATCCATTAATGCAAAGGCTCATTTCATCCCTGAGAATATAGAGATAATTGATCAATAAACTGAAATTATTTTTATGATCAACAATGACATTAAATTAGGTATGATTATATAAGAGTATTTTTATAGTGAAACCAATTCAGATTTCAGGGGTTTGTTTAGAAAAAAGAAAAAAAAATTTCGAAGCAGAATTAGACAAAAGTTTCAAGCCAATGGATTATTAGTTAAAGATTAGAAGATTGAATTTCTTGAAGGATTTGTCAGAATTAACAGAGAAGAAAATGAATTTAAGATTCAGTATTACCTTTTAGGATGAACCTGGTATTGATGCTGGAGGTCTTAGGAGAGAATTCTATGATATGATAGGAAACACCCTAAAAGACGACACCTATAAATTCTTCTAGCCTGTTTAAGGCAATCTTGGAAAATATTTCCTACATAGTAATTTCAACAGAATCAAAAATAAAAAAGATTATGCTCTGCTATTCGGAAAGGTATCATTTAATTCAAATAATAGTTAATTGCCAATGCAATTGCCAATGGTTACTTGATCGGCATTGATATAATAAGCCCATTTTGGAAGGTCTTGTATAATGAAAAGATCCTCTTTGAAGACTTGTTCCTAATATGGGATAAATAAACATACTCCAATTATGCTAATCTCAGAGACATGAATGCAGAAACACTTGAATCTCTCTACTTAGATTTTACTTATTAATTAGGTAATTCCACCATTGAGCTCATTCCCAATGGATCTACAATGCCTGTGACTACAAATAACGTGCACCAGTATTTAGACAAAACTGCTGAATACATTATTTACAAATAATTCCAAGACATCTACAAATCATTTATTGAAGGATTTACATCTGTTGTCGATTTAAAGGTACTTTGAATTAAGATTGCTCTTAGATTTTCCAAAAGTGGCTGACTCCTTCTGAGATATCATTGTTCACACAAGGATTACTTGAAATAAAGCCTGAAGTTATCTTACAAAAAATAACATATTCTGGAGGTAAGGCAAATCACAAATCTTACTTTGAGACCTACGTCAACCAAGCTGATTCATAAACATTAAAGAACATGTTAAAGTTCATTACTGGTAACTTTATTAATCCACCTTTAGGTTCCTCTGCTATTCCATTTGATTAAAGCTCATATATCATATCAGTTGAATTCAAAAATAACCTGGATACTAGAAAATTGCCTCTTGCTCATACATGCTTTAAGTCAATTGAAGTCCCATTGTATCCAAACTATGGACAAATGAAATAAAAACTAGATATCGCCTTCACAATTGGATTAGAAGGATATGGATTTGGTTGAAAGTAATTTTATATTGCATGAGTTTTTAAAAATAATTATTAATTCTATTTCATTAAGTCATCATATTATAATTCAGGTAAATAGATCATCATCAAAAGGAGTTGATCTTTTCTATAGCTGAGGCTAAGTAGTTTACATTGGCTGATCAAACATGTCCTCTAGCTCCTTTGGCATCTACCTTTTTGTTGATTAAAATGAGGATGTTAGAGGAGTTAATGATTGTGTTGTTCTCTAATTAGGGTAAGAAGATTAAAACTATTGTTGATATGAGGAATTGAACTAATAATTTTATATATTTTAAAATGGATTTTGTTAGATTGGATTCTTGTAACTTTAAAAAATCATTTGTGTACTCTAATTTTAAGCTTAAATAGGCATTATAACTGCTTAAGAATGGCTTTTTTTTAATTCTTATTATTAATATGAACAATTAATCGTATTCTGTGCAGGCTAATTATATTCAAAAAAATCCAATAAATCGCTCTATGACGATACTTAGGGTTTGATGGTTGATGAGTTGACTAGTTATTATTATTAGAAGTTACATTATTATTATTATAATTGAAGTTGTACTTATTATTATTATTATTGATTAGTTAAATTGGATTAATTATATAAAATTTATTGATTTGTTAAGTTTAATGGTTAAGGTGTATTGTTTAATTGTTATTCTGTTTTAGTTTGAGGTTTAATATCTGAAGTAAATAATCTTGTCTATTAAACCTGAATTTGTGAGGGTTATTAGATGAAACCATAGTCGTAATTATTTTAAGGAGCTGACCACGAATTCTAACCAAATTCAAAGAAAGGATTTGGTTTTTCATTCTGCTTTTGATTAGTTTGTTATGCTACTTATGAATTTGTATTTTTTATTTCTTTTTATGGAGTATCAAATGTGAAACCAAAATTCCCAAACGTATTGTCTGTTCCTTTAGTTTAAGTAGTACCAAAATTAGCAAAGTCTTAATTAACTCCTTAATTCCAAAATATTCCTTATTATTTGCTTTCTGTTTTGTTTTAATTATTATTTGTTATCTTATTTGGCACACTTAGTCTAAACTTCTGTAAGGGCTATTAAAAATTCGATTATTTTGGTTCAGACTCCTTCGATTGACTGGCATCAACCCCCTCAGGATCATCGTTGTTAAAAGTTCCATTTTTAGGATTTACATTTTAATCTGAATTGCCAGCGTCGAAATATTCAGCAAAAGGAATATTGTTCAAGTAAAGTTGATATGAATCATGCTTGGGGGCGATGGTTACAAGGCAGTATTAAAGTTTATGTAGGTATCTGAATTCAGAAAAAAGACTGAAAATAGATGATATGGAAAGAGTGTTACCTGGATTCTTAATAAATCAGTCTTCCATTGTGTCTAACTTCTTTTTTGCCTGAAAGAGAGGAAATCAAAAGCACAATTTCTTAATCAGCATCATCTATTGAGAATTTCCATAGATACTTCTTTTTTGAACTAAGGTGGAATAGTTATGAGACTTACCTTCGAATATTGCGACCAACTTCTTACTCTGAGGAATTGATAGCTATGATAGACATTAGTAAAAATGAAATTAAAATATAGAGAATTTAAATGAGACGGCAAAAGAAGACTTAAAAAAATACTAATGAAAGAAGAACTCAAAAAGATGAATCAAAAAAAGACTTCCTTTTTGATTAAGTGAAAATGGACATTACAAGAAGGTGTGGCTTTTTCATTGGAAACCTGCATTATTTGACTAAAAATACTAGTCAAAAGATTTAGGATGATAGTATTTAGTAATCTTGAATTATGAATAATATCACTAATCATCAAATTAATTCTCTTTTTCATTTTAGTACATGGTCTAATTAACAAAAAAATCAGTATAGTAGTTCAAGTTGATAGGGAATTATGGAAGGAAACCGAAATTGTAAAGGAGACTCCTATCTGATGCGATTGGTTATGGGTAGACCACTTCTTCAGGGTTGTTAGTTTGGAATAAGGGAAAGTCTAGTTGATGTTGAGATAAGATGGGTTGTTAATAGAAAGGAAAGAAAGGCTAGATTGGTTGGGTTGTTTGGTTATCCTTCTTCTTTCTGCCTGCCCCTTTTTATCTTTTCTTGACTTGGTGAATGAATGGATTGAACTTTTGATGATGAGATCTAATTTGATAAATAGAGTTGATTTGATACCTACATTGAGAAGGACTGCGACTTCCAATGATTTCACTCATTTATTTAAAGATTTTATTGCTTTTCTTCTAGTCCTGCGATTCCATGATTTCTTTGTGTTATTGGAGAAAGTCTAAGTAAGTTTAGTGTTCTTATTGGCTCCAATGTCCAGTGTTTAAAGAAGGATTGAGAATTTGTCTTTTTTTATTTTTTCTACGAATTGGAACAGTAGAGACTTGCTGAATAGGTTAGTTAAGTCCTGCTTCTTCTTCTTCTTCTTCCTTTAATAATTAACTCAAACTCATGAAAATATTTTGTATTTATTATTTATGTAATAAATAATATCTTTTCACCATGTTTTTTCTGGTGCATATTTTGGAATTGTGCTTCCCTCATGCTAGATGGTTTATGAGGCTGAATAATTTCCAGCCTTGGCACATTTGACAAGATCTGGACCATTCAACAATTCAGCAATAAATCTAATTAATATAAATTAATTGAATACCCTCCGCAAAATGAATCACCAGCACTATTGGTGTCAACAATCTTTGATACATCGACCAACTAAACTTCAACAGTTATAACTTCATTCTTTTTAGCAATCAATGTTGGTTTCTTTCCTTAAGTGCATACAACCACTCTTTCTCTTTGTCCATGTTTTTCTTACCCAGCTATCTATTACATTACAGTTGGGAGATCTCCCTCGAACTTCAAATTCTTAGCAAATTATTCAACTTCCTCTTCGTTACCAAACAAGTAATCAACATATGGGAGGACGGCCAATATTTCATTGAATCTATCACTTACTGCATTTACACTTGAAAGAGTCAAGCAAGTGTTCACACCATTTTCTGAAGCAATTTAATATACTTTCTTTGTAAGTTCAGCTCTTGGATACAAGAAATACACTTCACTAAATAAGACAGTAGCAGTTTTGATATCCTCGATATGCTAATCGACATAGGCTTCAGACAAATGAGCTGCTGCACCAATCAAGGGAACCAAACATCTATTAGTTTTCTAATTATTGTAAATACCTATCCTTATTGCAGAGCAACACTCCGCATTTACCAGTAGGTTGATCCTATTCGTCAAATAAGGTGGTCACTCCGTCTTAATTTGTCACCTCTATTAACATATTTGCAAATTTGTCCTTCTTTCCAACACAACCGATGAATTTTACTTGATCCTAACCAGCTTAAGCCATCCATCTAGACAATCTTATGGTGTTAAGTGCAGATCCTAAGAATAATTGGGATTTGCATACCTCCTGGAACATGAGAATGAGTTGGAATGTTTATCAATTCCTCGTAGAGTGGTAAATGTTTCTCCTCAGCAAAATAAGTGTTATTGAGTGTCAATCCGTACTTCTCAAGGAATTCAGCTGGTACTTCAGCTTGAATATCTAACAATGGACTGCCTATACCGATGATCTTCTTTGCCTCCATTAATTATTTTATTTTACGTATTATATCTCACATTAAATTTACCAAAGTTAAATACACAATCTTTAAAATAAAATCAAATAAATTGTAAGGTATTATATTAAAAATCTCTAATTCAATCCATAATGATTTTATAAAGAGGCTATTTCTCTGTTTCATCTTTCTCCTTACGTACAACATCTCAAGAAAACAGACTTATTGAGTACATTATGGTGACTCTTAAAAATTCACTCTCAAGTATACCAATTTTATTGAAATTGCAAGCCTGATAATCCACCTAAGGATAATATTGTTTTATTTCATTCATGTAAATATATGTGTGTCGATTTCACTAATAATTCCCTTCAAATTCAATTAAATCATATTCTCTTATTGGATTTGTAAGGGACTCTTGTATGATTACTTCTATTTAATACTTTTTCTACCTCATTAAAAAATTGCAGAAATAGAAGACAAATTATATAGTAAAAATAAGATCTAACATAATTATCACAATTCTATTCAATGAGCCTAACTTTGACTTCCATTCTTGATTACCATCCTTTTTTAGGCGAAAATAAATAATGAATTCAATTTCTGATTATTTATTTGAACAATATAGAAATTGATACTAAAATATTATATATTTAAGATTATGAGAAATCGATTTTCTTAATTTATTAAAGTTTAATGTAAAACAGCTACCTCGCATAATTGGATTGTAAGCTATTATCCTTATCAATTACATAGAAATCTAAGAGCAAGTTGTCCAAATGGCCTACCAGTAACCACAGGAAGGTTAATGGAATAAAGAATATGATAAAAATGATTGCATCATTTATTCTAAATTAAATCATGTTGGACTCAAGATGACCAGAACTGAACTTAAATTGAATGTAGATCCAAAGAGGGCTATGGATGTCATTTTCGATATGACCAGAAGAGCTGAATTTGATGAAAACTTCTTGGAAGTAAATAAATTGAATATTTTTTAGGGCAAAATTGTAGAAAAAATAGATTAAAATAATGTTATTTATTATGGAGCTGGTAAATCTCCCATCGTCTTAGTCGATCCAAGAGACATGGTTGCTCTTACGAGAAGAACCATACTGAAAGATGGAACTCACATAGTTGTTTGTAAATTTGCCATATAAATGTTAGCTAAATCTGTTTAACTGGATTCTGTTCCTAATAAGAAAAACTATACTCGTTGTGAAATCATTATTTCAGGATTCTTGATTAAAGAGATCACTCCAGGAACTTGTCAAGTTGTGATTATTGCCAATATTGATCCAAAAGGTAGTATTCCAAAGATGTTAATCAACTCGGGAGTCTCTATGCAAGCAGATGCTGTAAAGAAGTTGATGGAGAAAATGAGATAAAGAACTTTGATGGAATGAATTTAATATTTACATTTATCAAAATTTAGATTGATGCATTCAAAATAAACATATGCACAGTATTGTATCTAATTCATAGAGAGTATTCATTACCTTTTCGATCAATCAACTTTGTTATTATTGTTTATGTTAAAATTAATAAATAGAATTACATTATTATTTTATTAAATTTGGTATTCACTTCCTGTATAATTGCAAGATAATAAAATTAAATAATCTTATGAGAATAAGAAGGTCTAAATATTAAAAGAGGCTCAACCTTTCATATTACTATAAAATTAGATATACTATTCATGTATGGCTTTATTATAATACTGAATTATTTTATTTTAAATTTTAAATAAAAATTTTATCAAATTGAAAGTGAATGATCTTATATCAAATTTTGTGCCTAGTACCTTACTAAATTGAATATAGAACAAGTGATTTTCTTAATAAACCCCTTTAATCTGTTCTGAATATTATAATGAAGTATAATACAGAATGTAGTTTTAAGATTATGATGCACTATTTATATTTATTGAAATTTCTAAAGTAACTTAATTAATGACTGAATTTGGAAAAAAAATGGGAATCAAACAGAGAGCACCAGTCAAGGAGTAGGTACCAAGTTCAATTTAAGTGTTCCATATTTTCATAAAAAAACAAAAAATTCTAATTGATTCATTTTAATAGAATTTAATCAAATTAAGGGTTTTCTAAATTTTTTTTCATCTATATTAATAAGTATATTGAATATTAAGAATGAATCAATAGCAAGCAATAGAAGTCTACATGGCTAAGTAGGGGAAAACGGTCTAATCATATTTGATTACTTTAGTTGATGGTACAGGCTCCATGAGTTATGAATATGAGACCATAATTAAAGCACATTAGGATACATTTTCAGACTTAGGGGATTAAAAGATGGATTATCAATGGGAAGAGGCTTTATACCCTTTTCTTCCTTTTTAAGGTGCTGGAAGCGGAAATATTTCTAACACATTTAATGTGATATTTTAAAAATTATTGAGTGGAGGTTACCCCAAAAACATTACATTTTTATTTGTAAGTGATGGAAGAGAACACTTTGAAATAAAGGAAGTATCTGCATAGATTGAGATTATGAAAGAAAATTTTTTAATTTAGTTCATCTGTGTTGCTGTTGGCGATTCTTTTCCTGGTTAAATTAATATGACATTAAGAGATTAAATCCACAATTAGAATGAAACCTGTCCTCCTGTTTTTAAAGTTGCTAGAAAGCGTCAATCAGTTGATGTCTTGTTTAAAGAGTTTAGTGATATTTTTAAAACTGTTCGGGGTTTATTGAATGTTCAAGAAAAACATTTTGAAACAAACTAACCTGTGTATCAAACTTTAATATAAGAAAAACCTACAACTCAAGTAGCACCAAATGAACCTTTTTTTAGAATGGTTGATGAAAAAGCAGAACCAATAAAATTGGACAATGAAGTTGTAAATCCAACAGATAAGCCAAGTGATATATCAAAACTTATAACTATTTCTGTAGAAAAAGAACTCATCCTTACAGCAAGCGACCCTCAACATAATTATAAGGAAGCATTTAACAAAATAGCTGATTTAGGTTAAAAAATATTAGATTAAACTAAATTTGAGAAGGATGAAAATGATGATATAAAAAAACAAGCTTCATCTTAAATCTTTTTAGCAACTAACATAGCAGAGGGTAATTTAGAGTTAAAGAAAACTGAGAAAGAGATGACTGATCTTCAAAAAGATATTAGAGACCCTGTGAAGATACTCGATTTCGTTGAAAAAAATGCTTAAGAAATTAATTAATAAGAATTGACTGATGAAAAGGTGAAAAAGAGAATGCAAAGCTAATTTAATAATACTAAACTTGGATGTTTTGTAAGATCAAAAACAACGAAGAAAGATTTAGATTTAATAGAATCTATTTGGACAATTACTGAGGACGGTTTAAAAAATTATAAAACAGTTATTGAAAAGGATCCAAATTGCAATTTAAATAAGCTATTGGTTGATATAAAGGAATTGATAGATAAACAATTACTAAAAATATTTGAAAAGCAAACAGTTAATGAATTACTAGATAAACATATTAGCATTTTAAGAGAATTGAATGATACACTTAAGGATATGGATAAATTAATTAAAAAGTAGAATAAAGTGAAAGCAAATGAAGTAATATCATTTATAAATTTTCGTGCAAAACCAGTTTCTGAAAATAATATCAATTAAACTGGGGCTATTTTTGATTAAACAGATGAATTTGAATATTTACCTAAATCAATATAGACAATATTAAGAGACGATGAAGAGGAATTAGAAAGAATGGTTTTGTTTGTACTTGATGAGAATGATAGTATGGTCAATGAAATTTAAGCTGCAAAATCCAAATATGCTTAAGTATTTTCAAAGTTGCCCGAAACTCACAAATTAGGAGTTTGTTGGAGAAATTAAAAATTCTCATTCTTAGAAAATAATTAATAACAATTTGATACCCTGTATAAACTAGTAGAAACTTAATAACAGGCTTATGATCTTAAAAATAGGTGTATTTATCTATGTCTTGTCAGTGATGGCAAAACAGATTATGTTTCATTACATAAAGCAATTAAAGAAATTAAATAGAAATAGTATCTGATAAAATTAATTTATGTTGCTGTTGGAAGCCAGCTCAAAACTCATTTAGAAGATGTGATTCTATCAAAATTCAGAAACAGGGAAGTCAAAGGCAAGCCAATAATTAAAGTAATCCCAAGGACAATAGCAAATAAATTTGAAACCGACTCATAATTAAAAAAATCAACCACAGTGCCAAAACTAGATGAACAATTTATAAAAGTTTACGATGATATCTTAGACCTCGTTGTGAAAGAAAGGAATCCAGCAATAAAGAATAATTAATATTGATCATCTAAACTTAATTCATTTTTATACAAAATTTAATACAATCATATTATATTTTATAAAAATTATTATTAAAAATGCTAAACGAAGATTCAAAGATTTAACAACTCTATTCTAGCTTGTAATTTTGTATTAAATCACTTGATCAGATATTATCAGCAAAATAGAAGGCTCCTTTATAGATAAGCACTGCTGAAAAAATAATTGTTAAGCAAGAAAGTGTTGAAATGTTTAATCATATAATATTCTAAGTTCTGAGGATGTCCAAAAACTTACTAAAGAATTAGAAACTATCAAATTCTAACATGAATCAATGATGGTTAAAATAATGAAACTCAGAAAAAAATTAGCCAGTTTACAAATTAAGTATTCTGAACTAGATGAAGAATTTTAAGCCTAAACAGAGCTACTTAAATAATATAAAATTACCAAAATAAACCCAAAGTACATAGAACTTCCCAGAGAAGAAATAAATCTTTACAAATCCGTTAAAACTTATATAAACTTGAATTAGTCAAAGTTTTCGTTATTTTTAAAATCTCTCCTGCATGAAAACAAAGATTAAAAGTTCATAAATTTAGATCAATTATTAAACTCAATTCAAGATTACTATAAAAACTAATAAATGTATCTGAAACCGAAATTTAGTTTGAATAGTGTTGAGAGAGTTCGCTTACCAAGTTTGGAAATTAGATATTTAACTAATAGAAAAATAAAGGATTATACCCAAAATAACAGCGTCAACTTTGATTAGGATTCTAAATCGCTATCATTTGCTATATGAAATTTTATTAAATCTATATATATATATTATAATTGCATAGTAAGTAAATAAAATGGGTTCGTCATTTTTTCTTTGGCCGCATAATTGGTTCTCTAAACATCTTTATTTTTTTCCTCTTTAAGTGATATCGATCAAAATTTTGTTATTCTTAAGATTTTTCAGTTTAATTTGATTTTTTAACATTGTTTCATCACTTTATCTATTTATTCTTTTGCTCTTAGTTATGCTTAATGTTATTTAAGTATTTATTAATTTATGGCTGTATCCTCAAAATTTTCCTCTTTAATAATTTCAATCTTATTTTACAGAATCTTTTTCTTATCTATCCTTTATCTGATTTGGAGATTGAGTTTCTTTATCATGAGTTAAAGGTTTCCTTGGTGTTGAGGAGATGAACATACCTGATCTTAATGAATATTTGCCACCCAACCTTAAAAAGCTGTTTACTTCTTGGAAAAAACCCTATTGAGTTTTGCTTCTCTTCCTTATTTAATAATCAAATTCCTTTTTATTACTTAATTATTATAATTAATTTCCCCTATTCTAAGATTTTATATTTCTCACCATAGGTTTTGATTTATTCATCCTTATTTTTTATCAAGTTCAATAACTTCACTCTCAAGCTATTTCATTATATTAAGAGCAATTATTCTTTTAATTTAATATTCTATTCATTCCTTTTATTACTGTCAATCTATTAGGTCTATTGATGTCAAATAGTCACATGTTTTTTATAACATTCTATTATTCCTTTGCTTTTCATTTTAACTTGCTTAGAAACAACTTACTATTTCTCAATATGATAGGCTGAATTTCTTTTGAGAATTTGAATTAGATGATTGTTATCTCATAAATTATAATTAGTTTAATGAGACAAAATGTAAATGAAATTAAAACTCACAAATTTTATCATTTTTATAATCATTTCAATATCAATTAGTAATTTTTGCCAATTTAATCAATTCTATGTACACCAAGGTTTCTTTATCTAAAGGAATTTAGAGATTAATTTCTAACTCTTTTTCTATTCCTTTTATAAAATACTAAATTATCTATTCCTCATGATCAGAAATCTAAGGAGAAATATAATGTGATATAATTACTTTTGCACTCGTCTCTTGATGAAGTTTGTGCTGTCTCTTAGAAATTGAAACTAATTACAATAAGAGATCCGATATTTGATCAAACAATGTCTTATTCATTTTCACTTGCTGTTCTAAACGCTTAATTTGAGTAATGAATTTATGAAATGAAGGGATGTAAAATTGCTGTTCATTTTTTTGAATATCATTAAAATTAGATTTTATGTGTTCCTCATAAAAAGCATTAATACGAGGTATTCTGTTTTGATCTCGGAACAGGATAGGCATGGTTCCTATGTAATCCTTTAATAGTAGTTGAATGCCGTATTTGTACACTATGAATAATCCTTCCAAATCATAATTCTTCTGTAATTTCTCTGCTAGTTCTATCCAATATCTTAATGCATCTTAACGATCGTGTTTATTTGGACTTCGTACTACTGAATATATGATAAATTATGAAATTGTATTGATTCTCCTAAAGTACTAAAATTAGAAATTTAATTTATACGTTATTTAATCCACCCTTAACAATCACATTTTTTATTTATAATCCTGCATAAAAGGATTAACTCATAAAACTCAGCACAAAAGCCACTTCATCAGTCGTCCAAGGCAATACTGAATTGGATTTGACGCGAATCGAAGCGATTTTAGGTTGGAATAGGCTTACTGATAAGTAGGATCTCTAGGTTTCTGAACATTCTTTTAAAATGTTCTTTTCGGGGAATGGTTACACAATTTACTCTATCATAGTTATGAGTTGCCATTCCATCCTGAATTCATTAATTCTTAGAGTTATCATCAAGACAATGAATTCAGTAATGGAATTGGAATTTGAAACAAATTATGACATGTCCTGTTGATTTTCATTTTGAATCCATTTCCAAAGAAGGAAGAAAGTGAATGTGATCAGATTTGTAAAATAATCTAAGGTGAGAACCAATTTTCTTTTCAACTTCTAATCCTCTCCATTAAAAGCAGTTTCTACTAAGGAATTGAAAAGGGACTCCTTGAAAAAGCTATTCACTCTCAAGCATTTCTCGTTGAAATTGGCAAGCCATTCTTCTGTCGATTAATTCCCTATGAGGAATACAAATCTGGCCTACTCAGATAGGATTTCAGGATCTTTTCATATCTATTTTATTTACCTAGACGCTTTTAATAATTTAGCAACAATGTTTCGTCTGCAAGAGTTCTAGAACTATGAAGACTACTTGAAGAATATGATGAATCACATTGATATCGTTTTCCATCACTAAATTATTCATGTTCATCCGATATGTTTGAATAAAAACTAGTACCGTTACGCTGAGAATGTGAATCAAATGTCTTTGCCTTAATAATCTCGAGATCATTGTCCTCCAATAATAATTTCAGAGGCTGTTTTCGCATGTTTAATCTCTTACAATAAGTATATAAATATAAAATAATTTTTATCAATAACACTATTACCCATAATTCCAACGATTTCCAATCCCCAATCTATGGTTCCTCTTGCCTCCAATTAACAATTATTCAAATCCCTCTTTCTTTTTATAACACTTTTGTTTATATTTAAATGCTCTCCTCGTACTCCATTATTATGCATAAATGAAGCAACACTCTGATATTAATAGTTTATAAAATGATGATCGATTAAACATCTTAATTCACAACTTGTAATACTAGATTAATTAACACTAATCCTGGTTTATTGGGGTTTAAAAATCAGAATACATAAATCTAGAATTTATAAGCTGTATATATATGATGAATGCACATAAATCATAACAATTAGATCATTTGTATTAATCATCTCTTTGAACTTTGTGAGTAATATTATTATTTAATTCATTAAAAATAAAATGATATTTTCTACTGAATACTAATTATATAATTTTTAGGTAATAATTACACTAATTTAACAATTCATATTTGCATTTCTATTTACATGTTTCTATTTACTTTGAATTATACCTTTTTATCTTTCACTGTAATAATTTTCTGCTTATTACACTATCATCTTCATTGATAATCAGATAGAGCAATCATCTTCTTAAATCTTAGAATATGATATATTACAAATAAATAATCTCAAAAAATTCATGAAATTATTTTTAAAATCTATATATACCTAAATTTAAAGAGAAATTAGTAATGTGATATTGTAGTTTTAAATAGTAATTTGTAAGAATTTTTATTAAGATCAATTAGCATTAGTTTATATGAATTAATCAAAAGGATTTGTAAAATAACCACAGTTTCTATGTGTATTATCTTATAATATAATTGTAATAGTAAATTTATATTTTATACGCCATTAATTATCAAAATGATAATTTATCTTTGTTTACTTACTTAAATCTTTATAAAATGGTATGATTGGGTTTTATTAAAAAGGAATTACCACTTATAATCTTAAGAGATTCGTTAATAAAGGTAATTAATCATTTTAGTGATATTTTAACAGCAATTAGAAGAATTAAACAATTATTTAAATCTAACTGTTTAATTAGTACAAAAGATATAAAATCAATTTTAACACAATAAAAAAGTATGTATTACTGATTTAAAATAAATTTAATCTTAATAAATAGCAATATAGTTTATATTACATTAATCTTGAATTTTTTTTGAGAAATATTAGAAGCCAAAAATAATATGAGGATAATTATGAAATATCTAAAATGATTACTGTGTGTTTTATAAGAGATTTATGATATTCTTAAGCAGTATATATGGAATTATAAATATTTGAAAAAGAAATTATAGGTGAATGTTAATAGCAAAAAGATGTGAAGCATTTCGATTCACATGAGCATTAATAAATGAACTTTGCAGTACAAGCACATATTGGCAGTCAAAAGAAAGGGAAGGAAGAGTGTTATAAACACATATAAAATGCGGCAAGTTAAAATTTACATAAGGTATTTTTCAAAGAGATTGGAATAATGAGGTGGGAAATGAGTAAGAGAAAGAAAAGTGTATGTAAAGAGAAGTGAAAAATCTTGATTTGAATTTTATATGTTTTATCGTTTTTAATTAGCCATGATACTATCTTGTGATAAGGTTAACAATATTTGAGTATAATATACAAAAGTCATTTCATTGGCTATCATCATCAGTTTATTTGTGTTAAGCGAAGTAACTTCTGGCACATTGTTTGGATCTCTAACATCTTGTATCTATATAAGAAGATTTTGCCTTTTATGGATTAAATTTTTAGTGATGCGATCTTATATTATAGGTTCTTACCTGCATTAACTTGGTGTGCGAGTGCCAACAACTTAACTCATTCTCTTAAATAATCTTTAGCCTTTGGTGTGGTTTGCATTTTCCAATAAAAAGTTGAGATAGGTATTGTGCTCTGTCTGATTCCAGTGGCCATGCTGCTTGGTGATTTTCTTGGATCCTGTCTGCTATTCACAGGATTACTTGGTGGCTTCAGAATCATTTTAAACCATTAATTAGATTTAGAATAAAAATAATAATAACTTAATTTATTCAGATTAATTCGGTATAAATACATGATTGCTAATAATACTAATAAAACTAAATTTCTGAAGGTAAAGGATACTGTCTACTTAGAAGATATTGTTAATTAATAAAGTAGAGATCCTTAATAAAATTGAGACAGCAAATCAACTGTGTAAATCTAATTATTTATGTATTTATTTAAAAACCTTTCTTAATAAGTTTTGTTGATTGTTCTTAAAATTGAATTTTTGCTTTGGGTCTTAATGATTAGAAGATGTTTGATGAGAGATTCAAAGTATAAAAGTTTATCAATAAAATTGGTCTTTCTTATTCTTCTATTTATTTAATTTCTTCTATAAAAGAGATTAAATCTTGTTTGTTTTGAGTAAGTATAATGAAAAAGAGTCATTTCCATTTGTTATTGTTAAAATAAAGATGGTAGCCAATTCGAATAATAATACCAAAAATGGAATTATTTCTCTGTTGTAACTTAAACTAACTTATTGTTTGGCGTAGTCAATGGCTTAATTTAAACCTGTTTAATAAGCCTGACCAATAATTTTAATAGAGATTAACAAAAGAATAATTATTTATAAGAACAACAAATTCTGTAGGTTTGTAGTTTTTATTGAAATTTATTATTATACCAATTAATTGACTCTTTCTTGAGAGTTGCTTTTATTTGATATCTTTTTTATCAATTTTTAGTTGCTTAGCTTATTCTAAAAACTAAGGGAATTTTAATTTAAAGAGCCTTCTTTATTTGAGTAAGACTAAATCTTGTATTCGTTTATTCTTGGATTCTTTTAGACTAGTCCAAACAAGAGGCACTCAAAATGGCTAGATTTGATTATTAATAACTTAGATCTCAAGAGGCGAAATGAAATTTAAAATATCTTAATTTTTCCCCTGATATAGTTGGCATCCTCTGTTTTCTATTGATGAGAGTTAGAGAATAGGAAAAGGGTATTATCAAAAGAAGAAGGAAGTTGATTATTTCCTCTTTAAATGGATCATGGCTGATAAAAGTCAGTCCATGATCCAATCATCAAATATCTGTTAATGACAGATGAACTTTCATTCACCTAAGGAGCCTGGAACAATTGCAGTATAAGATTACGCCATCTGACAAACTTGCTTCAGTTTTAGAGTAGCGTATTCAAACAAAATCTGTTTTCACCAGTTTATAATTTAAGATTATGCTGTATTATTCATTATAATTAATGGAGAAGGGACTTTGAATTCCTGTATTTTGGACTAACCTTAATACAATGAGGTACTTAAGAATAGGTGTAATCATGATTTGATGAAAGTGGGCATATTCTGTTATTGGCAGATCATGAGAGATTAAAAAAGTTCCTCCTTCCAGATTATTCCCGACATTCGAATTTACTTAGTTTTTCTTGAGTAAAATACCATTATAGAAGATAGATAATTGAGCATGATTGAATTCAAGAAGAATACAACAATGATGTGTTGGAATTTAAACATAATATATTGAGAATAGATGAGAAGCAAGGTTTGTTCATTCATCGGGATGATTTTTGGATTAAATTAAGAGAGGATATGAAACAGAAATTATTTTAGCAAATTCCTGATTAGTAAGACAACGACACATCAATTGATCAGCGGAAATAAACATAATAATGTCTACAGAATCATATTCAAAACGAGGCAACACAAATAAGTAATGAAAATGAACACAATTATGCGTCATGAGAAAGTATTAGCTTTAGTAATCAAAGGGAATGGCAGAAGCTTGTACTGTTTATTATGCAATGTTTGCACATAAAAGCGATTTGATCAAGAGGAGAGTTTAGCCTTTCCAAATTTATGGCTTCTATGAGATTGAGAGTTTCATAACTCATATGAGAAGAAAAACTTATCGAGGTGTCGAATACACTATGGAAGATACGAAAAAATGATTCTAATATATCAATTAATTAAAGTGTTTGTAGGGGAACAGAGGAAAGGGCCCATGATGAAGTAGGGAATTAAGAGGACACACTCAGCCAAATCTCGCAACGGAGACAATCTATCTCTCAACCTTTAATGGTTTCTTACATTCTCTTTCCTTTTAATATATACGTATATATTGTCTCACCGGGGTGCTCAAAGGGATTGTTTGATTCCAAGATATTTAAGTATTATTTAAAACATGACAACCATCGAGGAGTGCCCTGTGTTACGGCCAACACCCTAAGAGTTCGAAAACTTCTATGATTACATTGAGAAAATAGATAAATAATATTCACCCAACTACGGGATGGTGAAAGTAAAATTATATTTTTAAATTAATTCCTAGATCATTCCCCCAAAGAACTTCCGAATTCGCTAACAAGATTACAACAAATCTCTTGACAATCTTATTATTTAAGGTCCTATTGAGCAGAATGTTTATGGGAAGGGTGGCAACTATGAATGTTTACACATCTTAAAAAAGTCAATGCCTCTCAAGGATTACAGAGCTAAACAAACAGAAATAGATAAATAACATGAAAAACTAAATTCAGACCAACTGGAAAAGCTGTACTGGAAAAGTTTAGCCTTCAGTCCTCCTCTATACGGAGCTGATATAAAGTTAAGTTTGATGGATGTCAACAATTCTTGGAACCTCAATCAAATTACAAGCCTACTCAACTTTGGACTCAAGAACCGCATCCCAGGAGTCAATGAACCTTATATATACGTTGGTTCATGGAAGACATTCTTTGCATGGCACAAAGAAGACTTAGATCTTTGTAGTGTTAATTATCTTCATGTTGGAAAAGACAAGTAAATAGAAATTATTATATAAATTAGATTCTGGTATTCAATACCTGAAGCTGATAGTCATCTCATTGAAAAATATGCCAAACAGTTATATGGTGATCATTTTAATAAATGTCCAGAATATTTGAGACATAAAACTACAGTTATCAATCCATATTTGCTTAAGGAGAAAATTCCTGAAATCAGAATTTCAAAAATGGCTCATCATCAAGGGGAATTTATGTTTATCTTTGCTGGAGCCTATCATCAAGGCTTTAATTGTGGATTCAATATTGCTGAAGCTGTCAATTTAGCCACTCTCAATTGGTTACCACTACTTTTGGAAGCAAAAACATGTCAATGTCTCAAAGATAATGTCAAAATAGATTCAATGAGCTTTGCTGAAAATCTTAAACGTTCCAATAAATTTAAAGAAGATGAAAGAGTCAAAAACTTCTTGGAAAAGACTAAATCCATGTAAAGCATACTGCGGAAGAATATCAGGAAGATTAAGGTGTGATTTAATTAAAAATAACTATTATAGGATATCCACATATCTACTATCAAACAGTCTTAGAATTAATATCTATCTATTATAAATTGTAATAATCAATTCTCCTCCTCATATGATTACTCCTCCTTCTTCTGATTTTAAAAAGCATCGATCTTGACATTCTTGTCATAGTTTATCTTCGGCAGCAGGTCGGAATCCTGGCTATCTCCAATTATGTCCTGTTGTTTGGACTGAATATTATAACTAAAATATCATACAGCTTTCAAGTCTTTAACATACTTCCTTAAGAGAGGTTTATTGGTGAGTTTGATCTATTCCGAGTTGACTTTATCAAACATGCTCGACTCAAGTACATTGCCAGTGATTGGTATTGTATAGATGGAATGTTTCGACATGATTTAGAGTTCATCAGAGAATTAGCCAACTCTTTCTGCATTGATGTGAACAAATACCTCTCTGACTAAACCGAGGGATATCTAGAGAATAAATATATTAAATTACCGAGCCCATCTACTTCATCACTCCTTTGATATTGGTATTCAATGGTTACTTTAAAACTATACGTTAAGCCATGATATCCTCATTCTTGACTGAGATTTTGACTTCATATTATCCTCCTTGTTTAAGTTCCCCAAACTGAACATTTACAGGATAAATCAATAGATCCTTCTTCAATCTATCATTGATGTCACTCGTGACCATGAGATTCTTTTTATCAATTAGATCATCCAAATTATTCTTTTTGTCCAAGGTCCTTATGATGGTTTGATGCATGCCTTCATTTCTAATTTGACTGATGGGAACAGCCTATTAATAAACTCGAGTTGCCATTGAACTAATCTTAATTCTATTGTCTGTTGAAGCGTCTGTTAGAATGTACTTCTGATTCAATTCAGATTTTGGATTTGTCTTAAGAAGACATGGCACCAACTTTAAGTCCTTTCTCTCTTTTCCATAGACATCATAATCCTTCTTCTTTACTTATCTATATCTAAGCGACTCATCGAGTTGTTTCCTCTATTTAACCTCGTCGTCAATTTCTGCTTGAGTGAAAACTGAAGGCTTAATAATCACTTTTGTAAGATTATTTGTATCGTTATATTGTGGGGAAGGCAAGTAAGGCTATTCTAAAGGAATGATTCCATCTGGCATAGTCTTTTAAGTTTCTTGTTAATTCTATTGCTGTTAATTTTAATGTTTATGTTCTTCTTTAGGTTAGACTATACGCTCTCTTGGTTTTTTGATTGGAGGATCTTCAGGAGCTGTTTTCAAGTATTCATGTCCTTCCTTTGTATCGAAGTAATTTTAGACAAACCCTTTGGCTTCAGTGGATGGTTTCATAGACTTTTAGATCTAAATAGTTTGCACTTTCCTATGAACATCAACAAAGGCTTATTAGACAACTTATTGTACTTTGGCTGTTCTAACCAGGGTTTATTCGAGGGGTTCAATTATATTGGATGCTGTATCAGGCAAGGTGATCTTGCTTTTGGCTTAATCGTAGGATTCATACGAATAATCTGTTCTTCTGCTTTCCAGGATCTTCATTTAAATAATAAACTCAGCATCTCTTTCATCTTCTGATTTTTGTATTACTCCAAATTCATTCTAAGCTTTCTACATAGCCTTTTGCCAGACTTCATACTTTTGCAATGATTACTCATGAAGAGCTCTTTGATCTTTATCAAATGGAAGATACTCCAAGAAATTGCGATAAGTAAAGACTTTATGAGGAATAATCGTAGTTTTTTGAACTGTTTTGGGTACAATATCTAGTGTTTATGGTATTTTGACTTCAATGAACTTTTTGGTCTAATTCTTCAACTCAGTGATGAATGAAATAGACTTAACATTGTTTGGTAATTCATCAATTAATTTAGTGCAGAATGGGTTTTCTGACTTAAGTCTGAAGTAATCCTGTAATTGAGTTTGATTGAATAATTCAACACCTGTATTATCATTTTTAACTAAAAATAACCTGGGAGGAACCCATGACTTTGGCGGTGGAAGTACTTTGTTTTCTTCATCTACAAATAGGCCATCCGGAATGTAATCAGGAGTGGAGGGTTCTTGATTTAAGGAGACTGAAATCTTAGATGTAACATTTCCATCCTCATCAATTTAGAAATAATTGGATTCCTCGTCTTTTGTAAAGATGCATTTTCTAGTCAAATCAATTGTATAAACTCCAGCTTTACGTTCATCGGAAACTGAAAACAATTACAACCAATAGTCGATGTCTTGTCCCAATTGCTTCTTCTCTCCTTTATTATTGAGTCTGACCCTCTCTTCAGCAGTGACTATGACAATTTCCCCATCATCAACTACCTTAGCAACACTCCCATCATGAGTGTACATCAAATGAATTCGATTAGTCTTGTACTACTTGTACTCTGGTAGTTCTTATTTCTCGATATAAGAGATCACCTTGCACCCTTGGTAAAAGGTTTCCACAACTCTACCGTCGTTACTTCTTTCGAAGATATTGTCGAAACCCACATTTGCATAAGCACTACCCATTCCAATGATAGTTCCAGTTCTCTATTTGACCTTATCAATTGTGACCACAACGCTAGCAAAATTAGGATGTTCTACAATAACCTTATCTCCTTTTATTAGCATTATGGTTCCATCGTAATGTTGAGTATACTGAGATCCATCCTTGTAATAAATGATGAGAGTTTGATCATCTCGAATATACACTTTGGCACCACTCTCAGGATCATTTTTGGTTGCACATGGGATCTTTTCTATTCCCTTCTATGATTTTCTAACTCCCTTATTATTAGTCGTTATCCACATGTCATTTTTGTACATAGAGACATTACCATTGGCATAT
The DNA here is from genome assembly GCA_905182995.1 of Paramecium octaurelia. Taxonomy (NCBI): domain Eukaryota; phylum Ciliophora; class Oligohymenophorea; order Peniculida; family Parameciidae; genus Paramecium; species Paramecium octaurelia. The sequence goes on along the minus strand of CAJJDP010000141.1, from coordinate 191,535 downwards.
AACACTATGATTGATCCATCTTTCTTATACACTATTACTGTTCCTTATCCTGTAATCACTCTTTTAATTTCTAATTCGTGGTTGATTTCAGCATTGTCATATAAATTTAGCAATGTCTGAGTCTATTCTTATGGTTTTTGATATAGATATTATTAAACTACTTCTCCCTTCTGAGTAAACCTTAAGCAAAGGCCATTCTTAAATGTCAAATTCATTATCTGATCTTAGGCACTCATTCTCAAATCTCTGAATTAGGCATAAAAGCCTCCTTGTATTCCAAAAACCACATTCTCTTTAATAACTCTGTATCTTATTCGTTCTACCTCTCCTACAGTAAATTTGGTGGCAATTATTAATGAATTATCAGTGGGATACATGATTTTTGATCTCTCAGTAATAGCCCCAATTTATTAGTAATCGATATCATAATAGTATTCACTATTAAAATTACGAACTTGGATAAAGTATTCCAAATTAGGTAGAACTCTCCATTCAGCTGACCACTTCTTTCTTAGTGTTCTACCAGGAGGATTCTTATAATAACAACAAACCATAAGAGCATCATCATCAGGTAAATATTTTAGAACTACTTGAGGATCATGTAATAATGCTTCATAAAATTGTTATTTCAGAGTGTTTTTATTATGTCTCTCTAAATAGACACGATCACCCAAATACCAGTCTTACTCGGGTTCATTTTCTTTGAGTAATTCTTCAAAAGACAAAAGGAGTTGTCTTCTTTCAAATTCACTTACATCTACATTAATAAATGGATGCAACTTAGCCTTATTAGCCTTACGTAGTTTCTCTGATTTCTCTGCAATTTCAGGCATGCCTTGTCTATCAATGCCTGGGAAACATAAATTGTCAAAGATCTTATGTTCTCTCTCGACAATAAATTATTAATCATGCAATTAACCAAAATGTCCTCTTACTTCAATCCAATCACATTCATCTAATATCAATTATTTGGCATTCTCTACTTATTATTACTCCTTCCTTTGATTTGCCAACAGTCTATTCACTTATTCAGCATCCTCTTAGTCCTCCAAACATGGTGGCACTTTAGAACTTTAAATATAAGCAGCCTCAGCAGATAACTAATCTAATAAACATTCTAATAGGATGCAAGGTCCTACTTTTGACAATTGCACATCAGATAATTATCGCTTATAATATTATAAATGTAATTTGGCTTTCATTTTCTATTGTTATTCCAAAGCCTCTTCAATTTATAGTTTTCTCAATTCATTTTATTTGTTCTTCTCTATCTCAGCAAGTCTCTCAGCCTCTAATTCAGCATCAGTTTTCTTAGCCTCCTTCTTGGCTCCCTTTTTGTTCTTCTCTGCAGCAGCTGCCTCTTCTGCAGCCTTCTGTTGCTCCTCTGCTTAATGAGCCTCATGCTTAATACGCTCAACTTCTAAATCGAATGGATCTTTGGGCGCTTCCTTGGTAATCAAAGGAATTGGTTTCTTATTCACAATCCATTCATTGAATTGCTATTGATCGACACTAAATTGGCAGATCTCCTCAATCAATTATTCATGGAATTATTTGAGTGTTTCTTCCTCCACTTCCAAATCCATTTCCAAGATCAATTCCTTAATTGTAAGTTATCTAAGTGGATCTGTCTTTTGGGAACCATTTCTTTGTTTTTTGATTTCTTCAATGACTGCCCTTTCTGCCGCAGTGTAATGTAGAGACTCTTCTGAATAGGATCTCTTAATTGTAACTGGTTGTACGAATTCTTCCATTCGCTTCTCCAATTCTTCTTGGAAATCCTCTCCTTGTTCCAAGAGATTCATATCAACTCCACCCCAATTAATTACTTTCTCCTTGACATGCATGATCAATTCAATCTATTCTTGTGGTACTTGAGGGAAGCCTTGCACTAGAAAAACGATGTCAAAATTCTTAGTGTATTCCTTCTCAGGTATAGCTTTTTCAGGTTCAGGAATTGGTGCAACTGCCGCTGCTTCTTTGGCTCCCTTCTTGGCATCCTTCTTGTCGTCTTTCTTTGGTGGAGCAGCTTTCTCTGCTGCCAATGCTTGAGCTGCTTAATACTTGGCTTTCCTTATGGACAAGACTTAATCTTAAATGAACATCTAAAATCCCTTATTCATAACTTCGGATGTAAGTTCTGTGGCTACTTCTGCCATGAATTTAGAATCCTACTATCAAAATAAGAAGTGTACTTTCTTTTGCTTATCAGTTAAAGTGGCAGGATCAACATACAACTACTTCTCTTTGCAAAAGTTGATGATCTCCTCTCTAGTTATATTCTTCTGAAATGATTTGGTTTCCTTGAGTAAGCTCACTAACTTGGCAGCTCGAGCCTTTCCCGCTTCAATTCGAATTCCCACACAAAGATGCTTGAGTGGTGGTAATGCATTCAAGTCAACTTCATCCTTTTTAGGTGGCATATTTTTATTATAATTATTATAATTAATCTTAAATAGTGTAAACAAATCATTATATCTTAAGGAAACAAGCAGCCTACGAATTATGGGGAGGAGGAGATCCTCTTCATAAGAACCTGGCTCTTGGGCAGTCAATAGAGTCAAGCACGGAAAGTGACAATAATTTAATTATTTATATATGAATCTGGGGTCCGACTTCGCATAATCGAGAGCCATTTTATAGTGGGATTATTAACAAATTAAAAGCAGCCAATTAAATGGCTCTTAAGTACAAGATGTTTATTATGGGCGCCATTAATTTAATTAAAGATGTCGGGTTCTCCTGTGTCTGTCTCCTCTCAAGAAGAATACATGGTCGAGGCCATTACTAACAAACGAGTCAAGAATGGAAGAACTGAATACGAAGTAAAATGGCAGGGATACTCTGATAATGAGAAAACTTGGGAACCAATCGAAAATCTGCAATCCGTTATGACCTATGTGCTTGATTTTGAGCAATCGTTGAAGCAGAAACAGAATCAAGAAGTCGGAGAAGGCACTTATGATGATGGTGATTCGGCAGATGAAATTTTGTAAATCAGGAAGGACAATGATGGCTAAAACCTCCTATTCCAGGTATCTTGGAAGCAAAAGAATAACCGTGCACCGAAAGTATCGTGGGTTAATTAAAACACACTCAAAATGCACAATCCTGAAATATTAATAGACTATCTGTTGAAGAAAATCAAATGGCCAAATAATAAATGAGATAATATTAGAATTTATTATAATGAACAATTCAAATGAATCCATCAGTGCTCTAACTGAATGTTTGAAGAGTGTTCCCATTCAAGAGATTCGAAGCAACCCGTCCATCATTGCCGCTCTGTACAACAAGAAAATGGGAACCAACATCACAGCAGATGATGTAGTCAAGAAGTTGAATTCTGATCTCAAAACCATTGAAAAACGAATAGAAAACAATTGAATGTCTCTTCTTATTATATTTGAGTAATTTTTATTGATCACCGAAATTCCCATACTCTATTTAAGTATCCTCATTCATAGTTTTGTTATATTAAGGATTAATTATTTATATCGATTATTCCTATACAACAAGAAACATAAGAATCATAATCTCGTATTCACAGAATGTACTCCTTGCATTGCTTTGCATCATTCCCAGTTATCGAAATGATCTGCAAACGACTAACCCGATTATCCACCAATTCAGTATATCCACACATCCGCAGCCCACACTTCCCCCTCTCCTTTCGCTTTTGTCTTCGGTGATACACTATGGTTTTTGCTGTTGCATACTTGATACCAAGAATTCTTGCAGCCTATGTAAATTTTATATCTTCCATTACTTCCTTTATTTTTATCCCTTCCATCTGAACCATTTAATAGAGCAGCTATTTAGTCTGCAATGACACCTTCATGTACTTCCGATTAGATTTCTACACTTGCTTAATATCCCCACTTCCTCTCTATCTGTTCTCAACTCCAGAGGCTTTTGTTGGACTGGGAATTTCAGAGATATCTTGATTATCCATGTTATTTTGAAGAACCATGCTGAAAGATTATCTTATAATAAAATTATTGATCATCCTTACCAATCGTAATCCTATTTAAATTTACAATTAATTTCAAGAGTGACTCATAAAACTATTTAATAACTTTTATCCATGATTCGAGTAACCCAAACCTGGATAGAGTAACATTGAACTCCAAACTATCTCACATTCCATTCACTTCTCTATGTGTCTTTCAATATAAAAATACCGATTCCTTTTTTATATATTAACTGAACATCTCTTATAATACCGTATAACAAGGCTAACAACTTCGAGATGACACATTTGGGACTGTACTTCCGAATTCCATGACTAACACTCGATACTAGTAGAAGAGAAGAAACTTCTGATCGTATGTATAATACTGATATAAATTATAGAATTACTGCAATTCGATTAATATTATTATTACTTTGGTTTAGTAGAATAACTATAATTCCCTTACGAAATAACAAAATTGAGACATCTGACATTTATTTATCGAGGTCTTCTTCCAAAATTACATCATTTAATTATTAAATTAGCAATGAGAATTTTTCGACAAGCTTTCGAGTAATTAGGAGGTAGCAGAACACGCACTAAATCTGATTCTCGTTAACAAGAAGACATGTGCATTGTACCACCTGAGGAGTATTTCAAATAAGATCGTCCTCAACCACTCACAAGATAGTTTTTCACCATGCTCTCCACACTTGAATAAAAGATTGTCAAAGAATGCACTGTTGAACGCGTTAATCAAGTAGTGCAAATGTATTAGCAATGCATAGAGTTTTATGACAGTCGCAAAGATGACATCAAATACTACTTTGTCGATAAAATCTAAAATGCTCTTTATGAAATGCAGTAAATCAGCTGTCTCAAAACTAAGCTTGTCACTGAAGTACAATCACCCGTCAATTAAAAAATTAACAATCTATCCCCCATTCCCATTGAAGAAGATGAACACTACATACGCAATAAAAAAAAAGAGAAATCTATCAAGTTGGCAATTTAAGAATAAGTGATCTAAGTTGTAAAGTACTAACCAGAACAAGTGCAGGGCATGGTCAACGAGTATCATGAGAAGTTGGATCAGTAATTACATCAATAAATCTTTAGACACACCTCCATGATTAAAAAGAGTGTTAACCAACAGGAACACTAATTTAATGAACGTTTGCGGAAGAGAAGTATAAATAAAAAATCACTTTCACGGTGCAATTCAAGTGGAATATTGGAGCATAACAAATGACTTTATGTTTATATTTATATTTATATTTTATACCTATCACCAGATCCATTGCTTTAACCTCATTATCTCTTAGAGTTTAATACAGAAATGAAAATAATTAATGAACAATGTGGAAATAAAATTCACTTCAATTTTGCAAACTTAGTCCAGGGCATATATTCCTTTCAACTATAGAAGAGATATTTAGATTTACGCATGGTTGAAAACAATTTCTTTTGTACTAATAAATTAAATTAAAATTTTGAACTAATCTTTTTGAGATTAATTAGATAAGAGGAAAATGATATATATACTCATAGGATAGATGTTTTTTCCATTTTACTATTATTGAATACTTCATTTTAAGCTTTAATTTTATTATCCTTTATACTGAACCATTTTAAAATTGTATTAATAAATTAAAATTGGAATTTGTACAAATAAAGAGAATAAGCCCATAAAAATTATGAATTGATGTAGAATATTTAGTAAAACTATTAATAAATTCGTAAGCATTATCTAATTAATAAACATAATCTACCAATCAAATTGAGTTAAATACGACTTTATGATATATCATTCCAAATCTCCCGCTTAATTATAATCTTAAGCTAATATAGATGAATGGAAAGTTAATATCAATGAGGCTAGGTTTAAACTAATGTATCTGATATCCCTGTTATTTAGAGTAATTAAATTATTTTAAATTCCATGCTCTATTATTTATAAATATTCCATATTTCATTAAAGAATTTAAAGAAAAATAAAAATAGTGTTTGATTTTTTTGAATATTTAAGAAGTATTGAAGGAAAACCTATGCACCAATATTATTTTACAAACTAAAAATTCTATTCATTTCTTAATACATCAGAAATGAGACTTTACATTTTTAAAAGTATTGCAAAAATAAAAATATATTTTATTAAATATTTAATCAATTATGATTTCAATGGAAACAATCGAATCAGAATTATAAAGTCTCTATAATAATAATCAACAAACAATAGAAATGGAGGAATTGTACAATCTTTTGATTTCAAAGAAATCTTTACATTAATAAAATCATAAATAAAAAGTACATTCTGTATGTGGAGCTCATATTCAAAATGGAGGGTTGAGTTTTCAATGCTTTGATTGTTCTGGAGACGCTCATCATATGATTTGTGTCAAATGCTTCGATATTAACAAACACATAAGTATTATGAATGATATTTTAGATCATAAATTTCTTCTTAAGCATAACAGTGGATGCTGTGACTGTGGTGATGAAAATTCTCTTAAATTAGGAATATGCGATGATCATCAGGGTCATGCTCATATAAATAAATAGGAAATTCTATCATAAATACCTGAAGAAATCCAAAAAAACACTTAAATACTTATTAGATGCCTCAATAATATCTTATATTAGCTATATCTTGAAATTCAACCTAAGTCTTTCATCCTTCCATTTTATGTTAAGATTTATCATATTGCTGTTAAATGGAAGTTGAAAAAAATATAAGAGTCAATTGATATATAGGATTATTATGAAAGGTTTTGCAAAGCACTTTATTTTCATCAGCTATTAATTAAATTTATAGCTTGGTTTATAGAAGTTGACCATAAGAATATCTTTTTGATCACTACTATCCTATAAGAAGTTGATACGAATTCCAAACAATTAATATTACAAGACATTTTTTAAAGATAATTGCTTTTAGAATCATTAGGACCATATAAAGGGGAACAAATAGTAAAAATATTTTATGCCTTTCACGCTGACGATTAATTTAAATAGCTGACACACTTAACTTTTATGAATGAGTATCACCAATTTCATAAATTTTTCTAATTGAATTAAAATGTCTTCAATGAGTTAAAAACTATATATGAGGAAATGTAAGGAAATGATGATGAAATTAATGGCGCTTCTCTAAAGGCTAAAGAAAGTGAATTGTCACAAGAAATTCTTTCAGTGCAAAGAAAACAACACTAGAGCGAGAAGAATTTTATTTATTTATACCTAACATAATTTAGAGGTCAGCACACACAATTTTGTCCTTAAGCTATGATTGAAACCTTTTTACGACCCGAAATTTGTTCCCCTTATCTACAAAGCCTTATTTAGAGTCAGTAACTATATTTTTAAAATGTTGACTTTTGTTAAGATTTTTCATATTTACATTTAAATCTATTAACGTTTAGAACTGAAACCAAATGGTTTAAGGATGCTATCATGAACTCATTCAAGTAAATTTTAGATGATAAATTTGATTCTTTTTAAGAGAACGTCATTAATGAAAATGATTATGAGGATTTTTAAAAAAGGCAATTTTTCTTAACTTAATTGCTCCGTTCCTATAATAATGTTTAAATGGGAATGACGAGAATAAAGTTAGATAAGCTTGTTGTCTAATAAAATGATCTAATTACAGTTGCTATCCTTATCAATTATATATCACTTCAACTTAAGATTTTTAATAATTAGCTCAAATGTTTGAGAAGTATGATGCCAAAACAAATTGGAAAAAGAAATCTATCAAGAATAATTTTGTATCAATGTTATTTAAAATTAATCTAAGATATGTAAAATTATAGAAAATTTTAATAAATTGATGACTTCTATTCAGATTACATAAACGTTGAGACCAATCTCTCAAAGCAGAAAGGTGTATATGATGCATATCTCTTATTATGTCTTAAACTTTTGAAAAGACCCATAGTTACAAATCTAATTTTTATTGAAATGTTAATTCTTGAATATTTTGATGGTTAATTTGTTGATAAACAAGAATTTCTTAATTACTTGATGTAAGTTCTTAAAATAAAATGCTTGAAGGATTTAAAGGAATTGTTTAATCATTTATTAATCGAAACCCTTTAAAATTTTGTATCTTTTAATTTTGATTCATAAAAGAGATTATATTTTAAATATTCAAATATTAATAGCTAACTGGAATCTATTGATCTTGCTTTTATAAAGTTATTCCTATTTTTATTTCAACAGGAGGGATTATAGTTTTTAGAGGATATATTTTAATACTTTAGAATTCCAATTAAAATGGTAGCATCTTAAATTTATAAGTAATTATCCTCATTAATTATAGCTCTATTCTATTAAACGTAATATCATCAGATATAGAATTTTGGAATGTTTTATAAATGGTGGAAGAAAAAATAGACATATATCCTGATTAGCTTAAATCAACAATTCATTATGCAATAATAAATATATTTAATCAATCCTCAAGTTTGAGCTATAATGAAATATAGAAATACATATCATAATTAAAAATAACTACTACTAATTAATCAATAAAGAGTTTTGTTTAAGAAATATGTCAATTAGATTAGATATCTAAAAAATTTACTTTAAAAAAAGATGTTCCATAATATTTTGATCCTATCTTATTCTAGAAAAACACTACAATTTAAGGATAATTCTTAGACAGATTAATCGATCAAAGAAAATCTGAAGAATTTATCACTTATGGAAATTACATTCAATATAAAGCAAATGAGATTATCGGGTAAAATGAATCAAATGCAAATTCAATATTTTCTGACAAATTTGTGCTGCTAGCTAATAAACCATTTATTTAATAGTTGATTTAGTAAATTTAATAGAATCATCAATAACCCTTATAAACTTATCAACTACTAAATAATTTGATAATAATTTTCTATAAAAAATAAAATATGATTGATTAAGAGCTATTTGCATAAATATATTCACTTTCTTAATAATAAAATTAGAATGATTAAAACTGTGTATAATACACTAATCGGATCTTTGATAATTTAAAATAAATATTCCAAATAGGATCTACCACTTTATAATCATAAAATAATTAAATATTGGTTTCAGATAAATGCAAGATGAAAAATAAATATCTTCAGAAATAGACTAAATTTAATCAATAATTAGATATCAACGTTCAATTAGAAATGCCATAAGAAAAATATGATGAGAACGATTACTGCTAGTCATGTAAATAACTCTTAACCAACACTGATAGATATACCCCTATTTTAATCTAAACGTTTGCAAAGTAAGACCTATATGAGACTATGCCAACTTAATTACATAACATATTAAATGACTAGAAATTAAATCTGTTAAATATATCTAGTTGCAAGCATTAGTTTCATTCATATTGCTTAGTAAACTCATTAAAAAATAAATTTCAAAAAGACTTACCATTATGGTTCATATCTCATTGTCCCATCTGTTAATAAAGTTGTAATCTTTTATTTCCAAATACTTTACTTGAAGATCATTTTGATAAATTTATAGAAGATGCATAGGCAACTCTAATTGAGTTAAATTTAGATAAAGAATTATTATCAAAGCATGAAGGTAATGAGGAGCTAATTATACCCGAAATGATTTATTAGTTACTTATTAATATTTTGATCTAAATGTTAGTGTCAAAAGTTGACTTTTAGAGATCTGGAAAAATTAAGATTTTCTAACAACTTTTACAAATTTTGAGAAATAATTATAACAAAGTAAAATATCAGTAGAAAATACTGAATTTTAAAAAAGGATAAATATTTATTTTGGATATAATGCTGATGATCGAAAAATATGTGATGCAAGCAATTGATAATAATGAGTTCCATTAGAAAATTTAAAATATACTGTTATCATTGCCAATTCAAAATGATGACATAGTTAAAATATTATTTAATACTTTTGAAATAGAATTCAAAGAGAAGCTCTTTTGTAATTAATAAAATAATATAAAATCAAAAATTATTACAAATTTCTATGAAACTCAAAATGAGATATCAAATTAAATAGCGACACTATTGGGAGATAATTTTGAAACTTTTAGACATAGATATATCAAAAAATTATGCAAAAGATGCGGCTTTTTTAACTTAAATTTTCAAAATAGCAAGGATATATCAGTTTGTTTACTTTGTTTATAAACATTTTGCTTAGGTTCATGTAAGAATAATTAAACTGGCAATTTGAGTTTACATGCTGAAGAGAAACATAATGGTCATTCACTCTATGTTTGTTTGAGTTCTGGCAAAGTTGTAATAACATCTTATCCAATATCATTAATTAATTATTTCACATTATATTATAATAAACTAGGTCAAGAATTAGAATAGCTAACCGATGATGATCTAGATTGGGATAAATATACATTAGACATGGATAAAGTAGAATAAATTTCGAAGATCATATTATTAAATTAATATTAACATATTGTGAGAAATGCATTAAATGATCAACATAGATAGAACATTAGAAGAAATTTATGAAATTGTTAGTAATTTATGATTACTATAAATGCTAACTAGTTTAAGATAATTCAAAAGTTATTTCTTAAGGCTAAAAATTTCTAATCAAATCATTTTAGAAATAAACTTTCGTTTCTTAGATAATATCATATTAAAACTCTTTCCTTTATTTAAGTAACATTATTTGATAATTAATAGGATATAATAATGTTATAACACATGAAAATTTTTAATTTTCAACAACATTGCTTTTCTTCTGGTTTTTGTGTTTACGGAGTAACTGATAATTGTATTGGTTTCTGCATTTAATTCTAATCATCTTATGGTTCGTTTCTACTAGTATTTTGTCTAGAATTTGCAGGTGTCTTTTTGATTGTTTTTATAGAGTTTTTAAAGGATTCACTTGTAAACATACGCATAATTACTAATTTGACAGCTTCTACAAAAACCTTAAAATCAATAACTATGTTTACTTTTTCTACATTTTATCCTGTTTTGGCAGAAGTTTCAAAAAATAAACTAAAATTATTTCCATTCATGAATTTTTCTGCCTCTTATATTGAAATATCTCTATCCAAATCTGATTTATTTCCAACTAAAATTTTAACAATTTCTTCATGAGCACTCTCCTTTAATTCTGCCAACCATTCATGCAATTTTTCAAAGGAATCTCTTTAATTTACGCTATACAAAACAAAAACTGCAGCTGCACCACGATAAAAACTCTTAATCATACTACGAAATTATTCTTATCCAGCCTATTTTATAAGACCTGAAATACAGTATCCCAAATTTATAATTCAACTTTGCGTTTATCCACAACTACCATTTTTTTTACAAATTCTACCCCTATAGTTGGTTTATGAGTTTCAATGAAAATGGATTCGGAATATTATTTTACAAAGCTACTTTTACCCACAGCTAAGTCTGACATACCCACTTACATTGATCGCCTATGACTATAAACTTAAACATTGGCACACTCTCTTTATTCATTTAATAATAAAATATTTAATTGATAATATCATCAAACTCCAATTAGGTGGTGTACAACTTCATTTCTCCTAATTTCCAGCTTTATTCAAACTATGATATGAAAATTGATCAATCCAAATGATAGATCATCTATTCTATGTTTAAGTTTATTGACAGAAAGTTCTATAATAATTTAAGATGATTAAAATAAAGGCATTTTAAAAAAAAACATCAGAAAAAATCCATTGGCTAGCAATTGCTTCATAGGATCTGGCTATCCTAAAATTCAACCTCTGGATCTGATTAGTAAGCACTGTTGATTGTCTCCAATTCGTCGATACTATAGAATTAAGCCTTGGCTCCTTATCTGTAAAACTGTAATGCGTGAACAAACTATTCTGGGTTAACACAAGGACTATAGTCACCTGCAAACCTGACATAATTTGTTTATTTTAATAACTAGGCATTGATTTTTACTTAGGATAACTTAAAATAAATTACCTAATTCTGAGAGGCCTGCTTGTACTTTTTATTGTATTTGTACTTAATTTTATATATATATTAATTGCAAATGGTTCCTAGAAATATATATATTAATTTAAATTACTAGAATGCAAGCGTATTGAATGAGTGTTTCTTTCGATGATCATCACTTACAACTTGATTAATTTAAGGAATCCTATAAAAACTTGTTTAAACAGGTTTGAAAATCGATTTTGCAATCACTTTGGCAAAGCGAAATAATTTATTCATATATTAATAATTCAACAAATTGATTTAGAGTTTTCTATAAATATTACATAAAATTGAATAATAGATTTTGCATATGAGTCTTTTTATAGAAAAACTAATTCAACCCAGTTGTATAATCAATAATTTGTTCGGATTTTCTAGAACAATAGAATAGATATTTATCCAAAAGAAATTATTAAAAAATTTAATAATGGAATTCTAAAAGTCTTAAATAAAATAAATTAATGTATAGAAATGAAAAATTAAAAATATTTGACCTCGGAGGAGTCGAACCTTCCACCCTCCAATGATGAGTTGGTTGCACTTACCCTTGTGCGAAAGATCAATCTATTAAAGCGATTTAAAAATTAAGTAGAAATATAAAATTTATGTATAAAGAATCATTTCAGATATATCTATCTATTAAAATACATAATAAAAGGAAATGTTCTTCAATTGATTCTGTAAATATATTCATATTTTCGTTCTGAGGGATTTATATATTATTTTTTGGCTGTTTAATACTGATTTTGGAGATATATATTAGATTCAGAGTGATTTAGATTGATTATTTTCCTTATTTAGAATGATAAATTGTTATTTTGGAGAATTCATTAATGGAAGGATCTAAAAAGTGTTAAGCTAGCCCTCCTAGCTCAGTTGGTCAGAGCGTTGGCCTTTTAAGCCAAATGTCAAGGGTTCGACCCCCTTGGAGGGCGGTTCTTTTTTATTTTTTATTATCATATATAAAATAAAAATTAACCTACTAGATAAATGGTCCCATTCTAATTATACTTTATATTGTTCTATAATTAAATTCTCATAAATAGTCGTAAAATCAATTAATTATTTGATAATTACAGCTTGTATTTACATTTAAAATCCAAGATTTATATATGATAATAAAAAATAAAAAAGAACCGCCCTCCAAGGGGGTCGAACCCTTGACATTTGGCTTAAAAGGCCAACGCTCTGACCAACTGAGCTAGGAGGGCTAGCTTAACACTTTTTAGATCCTTCCATTAATGAATTCTCCAAAATAACAATTTATCATTCTAAATAAGGAAAAAAATCAATCTAAATCACTCTGAATCTAATATATATCTCCAAAATCATTATTATGTATTAAAACAACAAAAAAATAATATATAAATCCCTCAGAACCAAAATATAAATACAAAATAATTCAATAAAACTTCATCATCTTATCTATTTAACGAGATTGAGAAATCTAAACAGATTCCTAAATACATTAGTTTTATATTTCCTCTCAATCTCTAAATAAAGTTCAATATTTGATCTTTCACACAATAGAATGGCTAAAGTATAACCAATTATGTTGGAGGGTTCAAAGGTTCGAATCCTTTTCATCAAGCTTTAATTTCTACTACATCAAATTATTTTATTCATTAAATTACTTAATCATTTTCTATTGGATAAATGATACCTTTCAGATTATCTAAATAATTCGAAATAAAGAAGTATATCCAATCATTGAAAGTAAGATAATATCTGTACCGCTCTAAACTTCTCCTTAGATGCAATTAACAAATCAAATTATTAATAGAATCTGATCATTTCCGATAATAGTAATAAAATCTTTAATAATCTTATCTTTGCATTACATTTTGTAGATTCAACTTGGCCTTATTTGATATGTTGAGTCACTTTCTTATCCTTATCTATATTTCCATGAAATTTCAGTTAATTTTGATATACATTCTACATTTTTTTCTCATTCTTCAAGTGGGATCTTAATGCATTATAAGTATAAGTATCGGCAAATCCGATTTCAGCCAATCTTTTCACATTGAACCTCAAAATAAATCTTCATCTGGCTTGGTAGAATGACTTATCTTGAGAACTATCTTCTTTGGTATCACTTTGGAATTAGAATTAAATATGTTTATCAAAATGAGTGCATTCTATGGTATGAAATTTAAATAATTACATCATAGTATTGTTTGTATAAATAAAATTTTTATGAATTCATACATAAATAGGATAAATCCAAAAACAAATTCAACATTGCAAATTGTTTTTTTGGCAGCTGCTGGCGTATGGCTAATCATTTTGTTATTTTCAAATTATCAATTTTATAGATATGAGTATTCTGGGGAATATTTAGAATGCAGTTTAAAATATGATGGGTAAAAGAAATGCAAGTTCAATAACAAATTGTTGTTTAAAGAGAAACTTAGTGCATCAGATTGTCAGAATGAATACATATGTAATACAATTTTAGCTGCCTATCCTATTACAATTATTGATTTGGTTTTAATTGTGATAGCACTAACGATGTGTTTATTGAAATAATCGAATTTGCCAGGGAATACTGTAATCTTCAACTACATATCCATTATTTCAGTTGCAGTCCCAGGAATAACATTAATTATAATGTCAATAATTTTGATGCCGGCAATTAACAATTAAACAATTAACAATTACAATCTCGGAGCAGGGGTGATATTGTCTTAATTTTTTATCTCATTAATCTTATTTGCCAGTCTAATTTTTATCAGAAGGGAAGAACAACTCACCTCCTAGATAAGAAAATAAGAATAATTGAATAATGTTGAGATTAAGTAATATGTTGTATATTGATTATAAATTAAATTAAATTTTCTTATTTACATATATATATCTATATTGATATCTCATTTCGTAGTTGAATAGAAATATTTAGACAACCAAAAGACAATCATGGCTCCAAAAGATAAAATCAAGCAAAACAGATTTTCAAATATAGTTAGGGGAGCAGTTTTAAAGTACTTGCCTCCAGCATAAATGATAACCTATTGAATTATTATCAAGCCAATAATCATCACAGTAAATGGTTTGTTCTTTTGGATACCTTCAAAGACATTGTATTCATGCTATCCAATTCTTCGACTGCATATTAAATTGACAATCTAGAAATTGGCAGTTAAATGATAGACAAGAGTATAATGAACAGCCCATTCAGAAACAAATTCTGCTCCTAAGGCATGTAAATCATGATTGTAAGAAGGCCTAATTTATAAATGAAAAAACATTACTCAATGCCAAAAATGAAAGGAGTTAAAAAGAGAACAATCAAAGTGGCCAAGTATTGGAATACAGCTTATGTGCATGTCATTTATAAAAGAAACTTGTCAATGATATTTTCTCCTCTTTTAGCAGGCTTAGTTCTATTTAGGATATCATCCTAAGGTATCTCAGTACTAAGGGCGATGGCTGAAAATATATCTTGTACTCTAATAATGAAATCATATAATTACAAGCTCAACCAAATGACTTCAAGGACAGTGTATGGTTATTATTTCAATACAATAGAGGCAGTAAGCATGATGGCAATTGAGTTCAAAAAGAAACTCAATTAGAAGTAGATGAATCTTTTGATATTTAAGAAGATGTTTCTGCCGTATTTCATGCAGAGTTCTATACCATCTAATTTGTCATCCATCAAGATTACTCCACTACATTCTCGAGCTATGTTAGTGGCAGTCTTTCCTAATGTGATTCCTACTGCTGCAGTTTACAAAGCAATAGCATCATTATTGCCATCTCCTACATATCCAATAGTGGATTCATTGATATTGGAGTACACCTCTAAAAATTGATGCTTTTAATGTTAATTGAGATCTGCTAAGATTTACAATACTTTATTCATATTAGAAACTGACTAGGTTTAACTATAAGAATAATACTTTGCTTGCAATTGCATCATCCAGAATCTCAGGAATTTTGGATACTATGTTTCTTTCATTAACTTCTTGATGAGTATAATAGATTTTAGAATCGTTTAAGATCTTTCTAATTCTAATTACATATTCTTAGAAATTCAAAATCAATAGAGATTTCAGTGCAGCGGATGATGGATTTTATTAATGATTAAATTAGTTATTCAAGAGTGGAGCAATTTCATCCTGTGGACATTCCATTATTGCTGATGTGATCTTGATTGCTTATTATTCATCATTATTGATAAATGGTGGTTCAATGATAATAGGTTGCTCCATCTGGGAAGATTTTGGCAAATGTTCACTTATTCTTTATATTTCATGGTCTGCTTAATCACTGCTTACCCATCCTAACTGTTTGGCTACATTAACTGCATTCACTCTAGTGTCTCCAGTCAATATCATCACACTCATACTACCCATCTTCAATGCACTATCTAATCTCTTGGCTTCCTGTCTGATGTCATCTCTCATAGCTATTGTTCCAATGTAAGTAAAGTTATTTTAAGAGATTAATTAATTCCAATCTTATTCAATCAAATTGTTTATTTGAACATCTCTATATGCAAATGATATAGTTTTTAGTGATTATGAATTGTAATTTAGAACTGCTTTCTTTTCTAATTCTGAAAACTCTTAGTTCATAACTTGATTGCAACAATCTTACAGTTTGAATTGTCCTGGTTCATATAATTCGAATTCCCTGTTATCTGGAATTGAGATGTTGAGTTAACTGCATTTTTCAATGATTTCTTTGGATTTGCCTTTCAAGATGATCCTGTATTTATCACCCCTTATCTACAAAATTTCAGTATGGAATCCATAATTATTAATTGGAATGGTTTTTCTTATCTGATTCTTTAGATCCTATAAATATTCATAAACGAATTCCCTTTTCAATTTCAATTCCACATAATCAATTAAAGCAACATCCAACCTATTTCCACTCCAATCGCTTTTTATGGTTCCCTCCTAAACACTATTAGATTTCATAGACTTTGAAGACGAACCCTTCGATTTTTATGATTTCTTATTCGATTTTCCACTGTGTTCAGATTGACTCTCCTCTTGCTCACCCGATTTAATTTAGTTAATAATATCTTCTGATAAAAAGGCTGAATTTGTAGATAACACTGCCTCAGCTAACATTCTAAAAATAGGATCACTAGATTGAATATTATGATATCTTTCCTCACTTGCAATGTGAACATTACTAACTTTGAGATTATTGTAGGTTAATGTTCCAGTTTTATCAAAGCAAATAGTGTCAATACCTCCCAAAACCTAACAAACATGTAAATTTCTAATCACAATGTCTTACTATCTCAATTTAGCTATCGAAAAGGCCAAAGATAATGTCACAATTAATGGCAATCCTTCTGGAATAGAGAGCACTATAATGAGGAAAGCATCTATAAAATCTGATAAGACCTTCTTTAAAGTAAATTGGGAGAAGATTTTCTCTTGCAATTCTTACAGTTCTCT
The DNA here is from genome assembly GCA_905182995.1 of Paramecium octaurelia. Lineage (NCBI taxonomy): Eukaryota > Ciliophora > Oligohymenophorea > Peniculida > Parameciidae > Paramecium > Paramecium octaurelia. The sequence goes on along the minus strand of CAJJDP010000141.1, from coordinate 174,193 downwards.
AACCATATACAATTCCAAAATAATGAACATGGCCAAAGCACTCATACAACCAATGAAGACCAAGAATTTAGCCAATGTCTCTAATGCTTTTGCAAGTGGGGATCGTTCATCATGAATCAATTCTTCTTCGCCCTCTTCCTTAATCTAATTATCATGCTTCATTCTGTTTGAGTATGTAAATTTACCCACAGCTAAAACTATCACTTTTGATGTTCCTTCAAAAATGTTGCTACCTCCTCTTATAAAACAATTCTTGCCTCTTGATATAGGTTATTTGGATAATGAATCAGTCAAACCAGTTATCATACTTTCATCCACTTCTACAGTCTCAGTTCCATCGATGAGTATCCCATCTACAGTCACATTATCTCCTGGTTTTATTGTTATGATATCTCCTACAACAAGGTCAAGATGATTCAATTATTAGATCACTCCATTTCGAACTACTTAAAATAGTTTTTTCTATTGTTCTTCCTATTCCAAATACAATTGTCTAAATTATTTTTCCTTTCTATAGTCGGTCAATGCACCAATGATAACCACTGCGCAAATTGCAATAAGAATTGAAAATGCTTACACTATCTATTCGAATGGTTCCTCTGAGAATAAGGCCATCAGAAACATTATTACTGTTGCAAGTGCTAATATTCGAATACAGAAATCTTTGCTCTATTTGTACATACACATATAGAAGGGAGATAAAGCAGGCGGATCCAACTTGTTACTACCAAATTGCTCTACTCTATCGCTCAGATCTTGTATTCCACTTTTGGGATCACTTTCCAAACTCCTGAAAATTTATTCAACACCCCTTCTATTTACATTACAACTTACCCTATTTGATCTAATATTTCAATCGATTGACCAGATTGCAAGTTGCCTGTGTCAAACATACTTTACAATTAGGGATAAGATATCTAAAATCTCTACTAATCCATAATCGTATTCGTTTTTTAATTATTATACTATAAACCTAATTATTGATTAATATTAATTCCCATTCATTAAGGTTGCAATCAAACACCCTCTTTAAATCAATAATCATATAAATGACAATACAAAATCAGATTCATTTATTTAGTTCCTCTTCATAAATTTAATTTATTAATTTTAATCTCTCCTGCTCTCTCTTAAGTTCATCCAACCCTTCCTTAATCTTAGAATCCTTATTATAAAAATGCGAAATCCTATTCAAAGTATCAGTACTGAGTTGATGAACATCTTGATCATTCCGATTGATCCTCTCCTTCTCTGTTTGCAATTGCTTCTGAATCTACTGTCTCTTTTCTTATTTCATAAAATGCTTAACCTTCAAAAATCCGTCACTCTATTGAATCACTGCATTATTCTAAATTTATGTATTTATTTACAGCTGCTTCAGTCGTATGAAAAGTGATAGTTGCTTTCCTCTTATTCTCCTAAACCTTAATCTCCTGAATAGCTCCATAGTTCTTGAATAGCAAACTCAATAAATCGGGCGTGTAAAATTAATCTTTTGCCCACTTGATCTTTATTGTATTTAATCTCTTATACAGATCTTGATTTTGCAACTCAAATTAAATTAATTTCTCTTGCTTCTATTTCTTCTCATTCTCTTCAAATTTTCTCTATTCCTCGAGTCTGTTCATCTAAAATATAAGACATTTAGTACTTCTTCATTCACTTTCATCTGCTTTACTACTTCTTCCTATTGTTTCTACCTCTCAGCCATTTGTTCTCTTCTCTTTAAATCTTCCGCATATTACTTCTATTCACTACTCATTTTCTTTTGTTCTTATTATCTGAATTTCTGATGCTCAACGTATTTATGAATGTCTGCTAAATTGTGGATTACGAACTCATAGGCTTTTTAAATTTTGATGAATTTCTCCTTGGTATTCGCACTCTTATCAGGATGATACTTTCTGGCCAATTCCTTATATTGCGATTTAATCTCTTTTTTATCGGCTGTCATGTCAAGTTCTAGAGTTTCAAATGGATTGCCATTTTATTTTATAAAATCTATAATATTATTCATTATAATTATTATATTCATAGTCCCAATTCACGTTTGAGTTTATCTAATCTCTCTCTGGCACCCTTAATCTTCTCAGTTTCTAAATGCTCGTGAATGTACTCATCTATTAATTGATTCTATTCTGCTTGACTTTGTTATAATTTTTCTTAATATTTATTTATATTATCATTCAGCAACTGAATCTCCGATGCTAATTTAGAAATGGTGTGTTCATTCTACCTTACTTATTCCCTCAATTCAATCTATTTTAGTCCTCTCTTTTTCAGTTGTTCCTTGTTCACCTCATCATCTGGATTATCATCCTCTTCAATAACATCAGTTGACCATAACATTTTATGGTTATCAAATTCATATCTAATATTGTCCACTACAAACTGTATTTTCTTGAGGGCATAGTCCTGGAAAAAAGAAAATTGTTAATTTGCAGATGCCATTTGATATTTAAATTTAATAATCAATATTAGATCATTCCAATTATAATAAGTTTGAATTAAAAGAATTCTAGATTGGATATTTTATCATATGGAAGATGAAAATCTAATGCATTAACCGAAATTTTTGTAATTATAATTGTGATAGTTCTACAATACCAACTTAAGCTATTTTATTATAATTATTAACCAAATCTAACAATATTTTACATAGCCTATCTCATGTGTCAAAAAATATTTGCATTAGAATTATTACATGTTTACAATAACTCCTTTGCTTAATTTATTTATTTATCGTTTGGTTTACCTAAATTTTTAATTCAGAACCAGGTTTTAAAGTCAATTTACATTTAAAAATAAAAAGTGTGTCCACTGTTGAGGTATTCTTAAAATTTCCAAAGCAAATATCTTAATGAGCATTTTTAATACAGTATTAATGTATTTAATGCGATTAATATAGCTAAATTAAATCTTCATAATTACCTAAATACAATTTTTTTGATTCTTTAACAATATGTTTCATCAAAATAATTGATCATTATTTTCAACCAATTTTTCTGCATATCTAGATTCTTCTTTTTTTTGTAATTTATACTCAACTAGCTTTGGTTTATCTTTATTAAATGTCAGCTCTTTGAATCCAAGTTGGTAATTTTTATATGCTTTTTTCGTTGAATATTGATAAACAACTGCACTTTTTGGTTATATCTTCAGCAGAGATTGCTTTTTACATTTCAGTATTATTGGAGTGGTCAAAAATTTGATTCCATAAAGCTCTATTCTCTTCTTCCATTACAAGAATCTATAGTAGATAGAATATTATTTACCATGGTAAGAAATTTATTGAAAACGTATTGAGATCATTTTGAATTGTAATGGTTAAGTTTTGATGTTGTGGAAAAGATCTTCTACATCTCCCCCAATCTTCTAAGGTGTTATAGATGGAAAAAAAGATATTAATCCCACATACATCTAAGTGTAACATTTCATAAAATATCTCCAAGCAACCAAACATCACAATTAGTACTGTAATGCTATCTTTCGAATACTTGAAGTACCATATACTAGAGACTTCCAACACAAGATTTAAGTAATTGGGATATATAATTTTCAACATTTTCAGCAAATCCAAAATTTGTAATTTTAACAATTCCTGTATCTGTGGCCATTGGCTGGTTCCATATCTTTATGACTAAAAGCACTCTTGATTAACTCTATGCAATTTCAAGTATTTAGAACATAACATCAATAGCCTAGGCTATGGAAAGAAGAGTTTGCTAGTTCCTCACTAATATTCTGCTTGTAATCTATGATTAAAGATCTACACTGCGACACATTTCAGTTCACAATCAATAAGGATTTCTTGGTAGTCAAGAGCTCGACAAATTCGACTCTGTTCTTATGATTCTTTTACTCATGATTTCTATGTCCTGCACTTCGTTGATTTAGAAGGGGTGTTGTGCCTATTATTTTGCTTAAATACTTGTCCTTTTCGAAGAGGATCAAGCCTAAATGCTTGATGGCAACTGTTTCGTTGTTGAGAGTGTTTAATCCTTCATAGAATCTGCCATAGGCGCCTTATCAGAGACAAATTATTTGATCGTATGTATAATGTCCAATTTACTTCATTAATAAAATTATGTTGTTTGAGAAACTTAAGATCTACAACACTCCAGCCAAACTGTTGGAGAAGTTACGGGAAGTTCGCAAGCAACAAGAACAGGAGGAACAAATGGGATCCTAAAATAAGGAGCCAGAAAAATAGAAGATCGGTACTACGAAATAGCCCTTATCTAGTGCGGCAAACGAGCGTACGGAGTACGTGGACTAGCCTTAATCAAAAGTCTCCCATGGTTAAATCGCATCTTGACATTGTGAAAATGCGAATGCCATCTACCAATACGAATTCATGTACTCGGATTACAGAGATACCCATTCGACAGAGGATGCAGATGCATACTGCTCGCTTCAATGACAACGAGGAACTGAAGGAAATGCAATAGAACCTTAGGATGGAAACGATGTATGATCTTTACCAAGGAGATCAGAAACTTATTGATCAACTAAACGAAGAAGCCTAAGTCCTGTCGCAAAGGCTTGCTACCAAGGAGGAAGCTAGTCCAGTTCGCCCATTAAATCGTAAACATCATTAACCAAACCAAATTCAAAGGCCATAAAGAAGGGGGGCTACGCTCATAGCGCCTACAAAACTTGAAGATCTCAAGAAACAATAGCCTTACCTTTACGAGGATCGTCTGGATCAGCCTTACGACGATTTATCAGATCGAGGAAAGTTTCTAAAAAATTATAGATTGGGGAAGTAAGTTACTTTTATCCTACATGAATAGCAAAAACCTACAGAAGATAAATCAAAAGGACTTTCGGAGCACTACCAAAAATTTTAAGAAGCTCGAAGAATACGCTTAATTCTATAAACAGCAACCCAACATCTACTTGTAAATGAATAAGAGCTCTCAAGGTATTAATTTCATATTGAGTCTCAGTCTACAATATCTTTCAAGCTGGCCTCGGCTTGATCAACTCCAATTACACCATCTAAACTGCTGAATCCCAAGGGATGCTGAGGAACGAGTCCAAAATCAGGGTATTCACAGAAGCTCTCTAATCTCCTCAATGTAAATAGATTACTCAATTGAAACTCAGTCACAATCAATTAACCTCCCCAAAAATCAAGAGTTTGGTTGAAAATTTTCCACAACAAATTCAGGATCTGGATCTCAATAACAATGGTTTGGATTCCAAATCCTGTGAAACCTTGGCCAAGTACATGCAGAAATCCAGAGTGAAGAAGCTCTCCTTGGAAAACAACAAAATAGGAGATCTAGGAGCCAATCATCTCTTTGTGGCATTACAAGATAATGATTACTTGACTTTGTTGAATCTGAGTCGCAACAATTTGACAGGTATTTCTACAACCATTCTAATTTAGACAATTGTACTAACGATCTAGCGAATTATTTGAAAAAGTCAAATGTCCTTTTTGAATTGTATCTGCACTTTAATTCCATCAACAGCAAGGGAGGTGTCAATATATGGAAAGCCCTTTACAAGAATTCAAGTGTAAAGGTCTTTGACATATCTTACAATCGAACAGCCTCCTTTGAGTGTGCTCAATAGATGGCCAGAGTGATTGCAAAACCATATCCTGAGTTGATGCACATTGATGTGTCGCATAATGGTTTTGATGAGCCATCTTCTGTTGAAATCATGAAGGCATTAAATGTAAACCAAAATATCTATGGATTCCATTATGAAGGGAATTGTCCCAAATTTGCAGTTGATGCTACTGGCCATCTCAGGGACAGGGAATCGGAAGAATAAGCAAGACAGAAGAAAATCGAGGAATGCAGGAAAAACCCATAAACTTCACTTAGATTGTTGGATGATGATGTTGTGGTTTAGCCAAAAAAGACTATTCACAAGAAAGAGGAGATTCAGTAGGTTCATCGATTTAGAAGGATATGGGGAATGAAACCGGTTAAATAGAATTAGTAATTTGATAAATAACGAGATTCTTGTTGGATATGTGAAGGATGGGAGGAAGTAAAATTCACTTGGAGTCCAGGGAAATCAGGTGGTATGAACAATGATCCTATCTTTTTACATGTCAATTTTGATGGATATCGTCCTGTTCTTATGAATCCTCATCAAGGAGAATATCATCTGTATAGAATGTGTCCACCCAATCAAAGGATTCTGTATTTCTTCAGTAATCCAATACTGGGGATCCAAACAACTGCAAAAAATCAGATGATCATGCAAACTCCTTAGAATGATCCGATTGCTCAAGGGTTATAGGAATTCCTTTACAATGGAGACATCTTAATTGAAGGTAACAAGATGACATTTGTGAACGAAGTATTCACTGAAGGTAAACATACAGTGGTTGATAAATATGTTCCTAAGATATTCAGTAAACCCAGAGAGGAGGAACGAACTTATGACTTGACTCAGTACATGAATAAAAAGTAGGCGTTTTGGAGTTATGAAATTTCAATCTTCAAAAATTATCAACCGGATAATGACGAGTTAATTGATGAATGTTTTGAATACGATTTTCAGACTTCGAAAATAAATAGGATAGTCCGTGATCCTCAAGAGTTGATGGAAGTAAAGGAGATCTTGAGGGAATATTATCCGTATATCTTTGCTAGTTATAAATTCTATGCTTCCACTCTCATAGGAGCCAGTGTAAAATAGTTGATTTATATGTGTAGATTCCTTGCATATCATCAAATGCCTTCTTCGATTTTATTGGGTAAACTACAGTAATGACAGACAAATTCAGACCAGGAGACATTGATTTGAATTTCATCTCGACATCTAATGTTAAGGACATTCAATATCCAAATGTTTATGAGAAGGCATTAGTAAGATACCAATTTATGGAAGTGCTCGTAAGGATTGCTTTGGATAAGTATACACGGACGGGAATATGTAAATCAATGAAATTAAGTGTCTTGAAATTATTTGAGGATGATTTGGTTAAGGCCAGATTGCAAGAGATTGATCGAGCTCAGGATTGGAGAGATATGAGATTGTGGAATGAGCAGAGTGATATGTTAATAAGTAACTAAGTACACTAAATAATTTAGAGGATCGATTGCCCATGCTGAAATTGTTATTTAAATACACAAGCAAGCTGAATCCCAAGCAGAAATTCTATAAACACACCTGGATTCAATTCAAGGATTTCAGAGACCTCATGCTCAGATGCGATTTGTATTGCGACATCTTTGTTGAAAGAGATGCCTATTTGGCATATTTGTTATCGATGCAAACTCAAGTAGATGAGTTATTTAGTTTGAGACATTTTCAAATGGAATTCTATGAATTTATTGAAGCCTTGTGTAGATGTGCTGAGAAACTGTCCTTGATTAGAACCAAGGACATCTTGAGTATTGATGACAGGAGACAGGAACCACTCCATAAGAAAATTGATGCCTTTTTGCTGCTCATCTATCTGAGAGCGGGAGATGCTATCAAATAGCAATTGAAGGAAGCTGAAGATTTTACTGACTTTGATAAGTGTATGACCAGAAAGCAAAAGACCTTATAATAATAAATAGAGGAGATGGGGAGTGAGGAAGAAGATAAACCTTATAATCCAGCTATAGAGGCATCAGCACTTGAAGAGTAATTGAAACAAGTGCCAGTCTAAACAATTCAAACAGGGACTAAATTAAAGAAAGCCTTGTCCTTCTTCTCGGTTATCAAGTAGATGCAGCAATAGAAGCAGTTGAAATCAAATTTCTTATTGACCAATGTTGTCTAATACTTCAAGTAGAAAGAGGAGGAGATGTTACAAAATGAGATGGAATAAGGATGACTTTTGATTTTATATATATTTATTTATATATAATAATAACATGAAGGATGATTATTCGGAACTAACAACTTTGGGTACTTCAACTCCTTCTGCGTATCGTAGATTAGTTTTCAAGTAAAAGAGTGAGGCTTCAGAATTGTACACTTATATAACCAATGAACGAAATTCTTAGTAGAAAAATTAGAAATAACTCTTTTAGAAGAGATTCCAATGTAAACAAGAGAAAAATGAGAGCTTTGAAGCCTAAGATTAATTGCTTAATATGGAAGTTAGCGATTGGTAAGGATTCTTAGAAAAGGAGCATCATGCCATTTAATCAATCAATAATGAAGACATAACAAATGCAGAAATAAAGACTCCTTTAACATTAAAGATGAAGACATCCCCAAGTATGGTAAGTCCCATAAATGATAGAACTAACTATTTTTATAAGATGAAACTAGGCAAGTAAAATTTCATTAATCAACTTAAGCAAGCAATTATCTGTTATCAGCACACAAGATTTTTTAAAGACTGTTAGATACTCCTAGAAATTGGAAGATTATTCAAAATTATATAAACAACAACCACAAAATCTATACTTAAGTCTAAACTTCTCATAGGCTGAACGAGTCCCTAAAACCTTTGGTTTGATTCAGAATACTCGATCATTAGTAACTGCTAATGCTAGCAGATCAATAAGAAATATTGATGATGGGAATGCATTCTCTAATGCCATGCTTACTCAATAGAGCAGATAGATTCAAGTCATGTAATTGAATCATAATCAATTTACTCCCAAATAATTAAGAGATATCTTACTTACATTTCCAATTACATTGAAAGACTTAGAATTATAAAATTGCAAATTAAATTATATGCATATGGAGATTTTGATGTCATTCGTAGGAAAGAATCAAATTTATAAGTTGAATCTTGAATGTAATAATATTCGTGATTTTGGATCGCAAATAATAATGAAACATCTGCTCAACAACAATACATTATAATCACTTAATCTTAACAATAATTAAATCACAGAGTGTGCTAGTACATCTATTTCTAATTTATTGAAATAGACTCAACGACTCTTAGAATTGTATCTTGGTTACAATTATCTAAATGCAAGTGCTGGTACTACTATTTGGAAAGCTATGTATAAAAATACTAGTGTTAAAATATTAGATTTATCTCATAACAATATTGCATCTCTAGAATGTGCTTAATCTATCAATAAAGCTGTATCAAGGCCTTATAATGAATTATTACATGTAGATCTTTCTTTTAACAAATTTACCTACCCATAAGCTTAAATCATCTCAGATGCTCTTCAAAAGAATGAAACTATTTATGGATTTCATTTTGAAGGCAATTAAGCTGAATTGTGTGTCAATCCAAATGGATTTTTAATTAACAAAATTGTGTACCACACACAATTAAAAGATAAATTAACTCAACTCTACAAATAACCATAGTATTTTAAATTGTTGGAAGAGGCCAAAGTTGAATAAACTATAATAAGGAGAGAGGAATCTCTTGTAATGCCCTTTAGTAGATCAAGAAAAATTCGATCTACGAAGATGAATGTTCAGAAAGTGAATGAAATAAATAAATTAGATACATGTTGGATATGCGAAGGGTGGTAAGAAATTAAGTTTGAATGGACAGCTCATAAATCTGGAAGCTTATACAATGAGCCTATCTTTATTCACTTTGATTTCGAAGATTATCGACCTTTATTAATGACATTTCTTAATAATGAGTTCTTTTTTATTAAAATGTGTCCTCCAAACAAAGAAATACACTACTTCTTTACTAATCCAATCCTCGGAGTTCAACAACCAGCCATGGATTAGAATATTAAGAATATGTAAATTTAATCGATTCCATTTTTGTACAATGATGAAATTCTGGTTGATGGAAACGCAATGGAGCAAGTTAATGTTTTAAGAACGACCAATAAATAGCAATTATTTGATAAATATATGCCAATGGTGCAATGTAAGCCTAGAGAACCTATGGCTAAATTTGATTTTTCTCCGTACTTGAATATAAAGAAACATAGATGGTCAGTTGAAAATTCAATATTTAAACATTTTTAACCAGACACACCCTAATTGATTGATGAATGCTTTGAATTTGATTTTCAGAATTCAAAAGTAACTCGCTTAGTGAAAGAAACAGAACTATTGGAAATTAAAGAGAATTTAAAGCTTCTGTACCGACAGTTGTTTCATGTTTACAAATATCATGCCTCGGGTTCATTAGCAGCCCCTATTCCATCCATAATGATCTAAGACTATATCGACTTTTTAGTCTAGGCTTCATTGATGGATGGGTACAAGACTAATGACATTGATATTAGTTTCACATCAACGACTGCAGCAAAGGATGTTCCATTTCCATAAGCATTCGATAAGGGATTGGTTCGATGCTAATTGTTGGAAATAATGATAAGAATGTGCAATGATAAATTTCTAAGGCAAGGACTCTGTTCATCAATGACAGAGGCCATAACTCTGGTGACAAAATAAGCTTAAGACTATTTTGCGAAATTTGATTAGGCTTAGATGTGGAGAAAGGCTAGATTATGGAATTAAAAATGCGACATCATACTGAATGATCGATTGGCGATGTTGAAATCTCTTTTTAAATATATATGCAAATTGAGTAAGAAGGATAAGTAAGTGTGCAAATACGATTATATTTCTGTATAGGATTTTAAGGATTGGATTGTACAATCGAAATTAATATGTGATGACCTGAGTGAAAGAGAATGCTATCTAATCTATTTACAATCAATGATAACTCAAAAAGATGAACTCTATTCTAGCAAACACTATTAGATGAACTTCCATGAATTCGTAGAAAGTGTAGGCAGACTTGCAGAAAGGTTATCCATCATAAGGGGAGACAAGCCCATAGATATAGACGATAGAAGAGCCAAAGATTTAACTCCAAAATTAGATGGATTTCTATTGTATGTTTACTTGGTTATAGGGAATGATATGAAACAAGCATTGCCTTCCACTGATCCAGATATACGGGGAGTAGACAAGTGCATGATCAACGATTTCAAATCTTTGAAGTAGAAATTAGAAGACTCATTTACTGATGGAGATGAACCACCTTATGATCCCAGAGTTGAGTTACCGCACCTATCCAGTTAGATAACAAATCTTTTAGGCAACACAATCGGGGGCAAAAAGTAAACCCTACGATAATAATTAAAATAAGTAAAGAGAGAAGAACAAAAGTTCTCTGCAATTAATATTGTTTAGTACTTTAAAAGTATTTAATAAGCTCATGTGGATCATGATGATTGATAAGTTATTCAGATTTAGATCTTCTTTAATAATTCTTTTTATTGATCTTTAACAACATTCTTCAATTATCTTAAACATAGATATTCTTGTTAAGCTACTTGTCTTTCTTTAAAAGTTGATAAAATGAGTTGTTCAATTACATCTAATTGGACTCCCAGTTTCTGTGGTAATTTTAGTTTTAATTCATTTCTAAAAATATTATAATAATTAAAACTTATTCAGTGAGATCACTTAAGAAATATTTAGATTGATTTGTTGTTGTAATGCATCAATGCAATCTCTCTTTTCTTTGATTTGTTCTTCCTAATTATTATTCATCTAATAATATACATTCTTTTATAGAGTCTATTGTTACACTTCCAGTTTTTTAGATCTCTGTAATAGTTGTGAATGTTTCTTATTTAAATCAATTTCCAGTAGATCTAATTTGTTATTTAATATCTTCAATTCATCATCTTTAATTTAGTAATCCTTTTTCATCTTTTGAAGAATCTCTCTTTCACGATTCAAATCCTCTGAATTATCATCCCCATTTTATGATTTCAACTATTCTAAGCGTTCCTATTTAATTACTTTAGTCATACTTATAATCTCTGATTCTCCTTTCTTAAAATATCAACTTCGTAATCCTTTGCATCTTCAAAATCCAATTAATATGGAGATGGAGAATTCGACCCATTTTGAGTATTAATTTTAATGCTACACTTTTTAGAATGATAACGAGATGTTCTTCTTTTCCTGGCTGAATCCTGTATCATTAAATTCTTTTCTATGGCTTCCAACTTCTTCTAAACATCCTTTATTGAAATGGCCTCATTTTTTTAACCTAATGGTTGAGTATTCTATTGGATCACTCTTGCTTATCCTTATACAATCTTCTAGATATTCACATTCGAATTTTCTATCAGTGTTTTTTGGAACAATTCGTATAGTTTGTCGTCCATCTTTAACGAATTAATATATATATTTATTTATATATACCAATTATAAATAACGGGAAAAATATAAAAATTAATTAATTAATTATGGGAAATTCAGGAATACGAAAGTTATGGTTTTTGGATTCTCCTGTTGAAACTCCATTTAAATCCATTCATGAAATCAATGTCATCGATATTAATAAGTCAGAAGAATCACTCTCTCAATATAAGGGTCAAAAAGTACTCATAGTTAATGTTGCAATTGACTCTCCTGAATTGAATGATCAATTGAATTATTTGAAATCTCTACCCTATCCAGTACTCCTCTTTCCTAAATGCGATCACACATTCACTTATTAGCAGATTGCCGATAAATTACAAGGATTCAAAGTCTATTAGAAAGTGGAATTGAATGGTTAATTTACTCATCCATTGTACAAGTTTCTCAAGAGACAAACCCCTTAATTGTACGATGAGAAGCTGGCTAACGGGCGACAAATCAAATAGGACTTCTGTAAATTCTTGATTTCAGAAGAAGGCCAACCAATTAAGTACTTGTTACAAAATGAGAAATTGTGAATTATTTAAGTATCGACATTTATATCGAAATCCGACCATCTTATCTAAAATCCTTATTAAAGAGTACGCCAACCTCAAAAGCGAAGACCTAGCCTTGAGATATGCTGCACTAGCTAAATTGCACACTCATGCACTCCAGAATTATATTTCGAGGCTCTCCATCATATTGGATCCCCTCGAGCATTGGGATATTAGTAAATGTCTTTATTGCCACAAATCTTTACCTTGTTCAACAGAGCCACTTGTTCTTATAGTTTGATTTAGTATCCACAAATAGAAGCACTCAATCGTATTACAGCACTATTAGATCCAAACATATTTCCTATTTAAGATCTGTCTTTGAAGTTACACACTTCTGATAGTATGACAATTTGGGAGAAATCAAAGACACAAGGAGTAATGAAAAATTTAATATTCAAACCCAATCTAAGAGAGAGCATTATTGATCATTCCAATGCAGGAGAAGGAGTATTCTTAGAGACAATACAGCAAATAAAAGGAAGTTACTTATTTTAGTTTAAGTGCTCTTTCAGGCATCCTTTTAGACTCGGTCCCATGTGTTCTATGATGATTATCAATCATATAGCAAGAAGACACCTTCAGACATGCATTTCTTTAGATTCAATGGGCCCATCTTTGATTTCACAACCAGGATATACTGCCCTTACATCCCTGGATAGGTTTAGATTAATACGAACAAAAAATATCAGAAATATAACAATTACCTGCTCGACCTAATTGACCATAAAGAAATAAGTTAAAAGGAGGCTAAAAACTAATATAATGAGAGGACTTAAATCATTATGCTCTAGGTCAAAAAATCAATCACTCTCCAATCTATGTTTAATCGATATATTTGTACCTAAGAACTTCTTAACTAAGGAGTTGATGAAATTTTTGGCCAACTAAATATTTCTCTACAACTCTAGATTTTTTTGTAAGCAGCCTATGTTTTAGAAGCGTTACAGATATTAAAGATGGAGAAAAATTATTTTCGATTATTAGAATACTGTCTTTTTAATATGGAAATTGAGTCGCCTGATTGGTTAATTAAACCATCTCCATTGCATCCATAAATTAGTAAATGCAATCTCAGATAGGAGGGTCTATTGATGATGATGTTGGAGGATTACGCTTTCTAATAGACTAAAGATGTTAAAACTTTGACAAATTCTATAAGAGTTGTTATAATTGAAGACCACTAATACTTGTGAATGATCATTAAATAAAATTATAAAGTTATAATGGAAACTAACCCGTATAAAAACTAAATGATGTTTTAATTTTACCGAATTTTATTCTTTTTTTGTATGAGCAATTTATTATTGAATATTCAACTTAAATTTCCAAAGTATCTAAATAATGTGTTTTCGAAATTGAGCCCCATTTGAACNATTTAAGTATCGACATTTATATCGAAATCCGACCATCTTATCTAAAATCCTTATTAAAGAGTACGCCAACCTCAAAAGCGAAGACCTAGCCTTGAGATATGCTGCACTAGCTAAATTGCACACTCATGCACTCCAGAATTATATTTCGAGGCTCTCCATCATATTGGATCCCCTCGAGCATTGGGATATTAGTAAATGTCTTTATTGCCACAAATCTTTACCTTGTTCAACAGAGCCACTTGTTCTTATAGTTTGATTTAGTATCCACAAATAGAAGCACTCAATCGTATTACAGCACTATTAGATCCAAACATATTTCCTATTTAAGATCTGTCTTTGAAGTTACACACTTCTGATAGTATGACAATTTGGGAGAAATCAAAGACACAAGGAGTAATGAAAAATTTAATATTCAAACCCAATCTAAGAGAGAGCATTATTGATCATTCCAATGCAGGAGAAGGAGTATTCTTAGAGACAATACAGCAAATAAAAGGAAGTTACTTATTTTAGTTTAAGTGCTCTTTCAGGCATCCTTTTAGACTCGGTCCCATGTGTTCTATGATGATTATCAATCATATAGCAAGAAGACACCTTCAGACATGCATTTCTTTAGATTCAATGGGCCCATCTTTGATTTCACAACCAGGATATACTGCCCTTACATCCCTGGATAGGTTTAGATTAATACGAACAAAAAATATCAGAAATATAACAATTACCTGCTCGACCTAATTGACCATAAAGAAATAAGTTAAAAGGAGGCTAAAAACTAATATAATGAGAGGACTTAAATCATTATGCTCTAGGTCAAAAAATCAATCACTCTCCAATCTATGTTTAATCGATATATTTGTACCTAAGAACTTCTTAACTAAGGAGTTGATGAAATTTTTGGCCAACTAAATATTTCTCTACAACTCTAGATTTTTTTGTAAGCAGCCTATGTTTTAGAAGCGTTACAGATATTAAAGATGGAGAAAAATTATTTTCGATTATTAGAATACTGTCTTTTTAATATGGAAATTGAGTCGCCTGATTGGTTAATTAAACCATCTCCATTGCATCCATAAATTAGTAAATGCAATCTCAGATAGGAGGGTCTATTGATGATGATGTTGGAGGATTACGCTTTCTAATAGACTAAAGATGTTAAAACTTTGACAAATTCTATAAGAGTTGTTATAATTGAAGACCACTAATACTTGTGAATGATCATTAAATAAAATTATAAAGTTATAATGGAAACTAACCCGTATAAAAACTAAATGATGTTTTAATTTTACCGAATTTTATTCTTTTTTTGTATGAGCAATTTATTATTGAATATTCAACTTAAATTTCCAAAGTATCTAAATAATGTGTTTTCGAAATTGAGCCCCATTTGAACACAAGGAATACGTTCCAAAATGTATTGTTATAAGATTGCTTCTATTGAAAATGAGTTCTTGAGCTTTTGGCAAATTGTCAAGTTACAAAACGAAAAACCTGATCTTATCTAAAGAAGAAATTTCATGTATAAAATATTAGGATTAGAATTTTAGTACAAAATAATATAAAAATGAGCTCAATTCCTTCTTTAGGTAGTCAATGATTTCTTTTTCTTTTTATCGTTTATATGAATTTAAAATCTGGAGATTCTGGAACAATAATATGAGTGTCGTTATCTATTTATAATAGATAATCATCTCTCATGCACAATTCTTCTTATTATCTATAAAGTTCTTTATTCCTAACAAATTTGTTGTTTTTGATTCCTAAGAAGTCCATGATTTTTAATTAAAAAATTTATATGATACTCTGTTAATTAAAGAAATATATAAACTGTATAAATTAATCATTCTGTTTATTTCAATTTGATTAACTTCTACTTCTACTTCTATCATTTTACATCTTTACTCTTTTATCTTCTTATTGCTAAATTCCAATCCTCAACTTAAGCGGACACCCTTTCAATTCTAGATCAAGCATAGCAATACCCTACGCTTCACTAACAGTGCTATATTCAATAAATGCTCTTCTCTTAGTAAATTAAGATCCCTCATTTCGAGGAATTTCAAGTGACACAATTGTCCCGTATTCTGAAAAGAAATCAGCTATCTCTTTATCACTTATTTTGAGTGGAAGTCCTTATACAAAAATAGTTTTTTAATCATGATCAATTTCATTTGCGTCTTCAATTAATTCTTCTTCATCATCTATATCATCAACACCTTCAATATCGGAGTCTAACCATTCTATTTTCTTGGATTTCTCATTTGGCTGTTCATTAATCACTTCTTTTTCTTCTATAATTTCAATTTCGTTTTCCTCATCCGATTTGGCTTACTCTACTAATTATTCTTCTTAAACTACTTATTCTTCATCCTCAGAGGGTGGCAATTATACTTTTTCTAGAACTGCTTAATCATCTATATCTTGAAATTCTTATTGCCATTCTTTATTTTTTTTTTAGAATTGAAATTATTTTTTCATTTTAATAATAAAATATATCAGTGATTCATAAATTTTATCTAAACATAATACATAACCCCTCCAAACATACCTCCACCTAATCCTGACATCATTAAACCCTTCCATCCCACTGATTCAGCAGCTAGTACCATAGATGAAAACATGCAAGAAAGAAATGAATTAGTTGCATCATCTCTAATTCTTAATTTTTCTAATTGACATTCAAATATTGAATAAAAAGCACCAAAAATAGCAAATCCTTTTGCCATCCCAAACATTTTGTTGATATCTCTCTAGAATTGAATTATTATTTACTCTTAACACATATCGAGTTGATTACTTGGTTCTACCATAATCCATGTCTCTCATTTCTACTGCATTCATAAACAAAGCCATTAAAAATCCCATTGCACCTCCAGCTACAGTGACCATGGCTGCTTTTGCTGCACAATTAGTGTCCATAAATGTCACATGCTCTTGATGATATTTGTATATTATTACTAAATGGATTAGGTTCTTATGCCATTAATAAATAATTAAATTATATAACAGCGCAGCAATGAGTATATCATTTAGGAAATAATGTTTGATTCTTATTAGAAAAGTTAGGGGTGCTAAATACTAACAGTATCTCAAAACGACTAGACTTTATTTATTGTTATTCAATTGCTACCTGATTTTTAATTTTAATGAATTTATTCAAGAGGTAAACAATCTCAGTGTAAGAAGAATATGAACTTACTTAATTATCATTTCTAGTGTTATGAGAGATAATTAATAATTTGAATCATACTCACTTGAGAAAAATAAATGTTAAGATTCAAGCTCTTTCAAAAACAAAATAAACAATTTGATATGTATTGGAGTTGAATTATAGAATGTATTAGGTATCTCTTTATTAAATTATCAGTTTTTGATAATAATTTTCGATCTCATTAACTAATAAGTAATTAGAATGTTGAACCGTATTATATAAGTATATCTCATTTTTTATTTCAATTTTTTCTTAAATTAAGTTTGTATTTATTCTATCATTCCTTTTTACTTGGTATTCTATAGTGGATTTAGACTGCAAATTGAAATTTATATATGATATATTGTATTGATCTTTTTTATTAATGGTAGTTCTGTTATCAAAGTCATTTTTATATTCTTTATTTTTTTTTGTTAGTATCACTTTAAAAACATCTCCTTCTAATTTATGTTCGAACAAACTTTAGTTCAAACTATAAGAACTTTAATCAATTAGGATTACGTAATTTTTTGATGTTTTATAAAAAATAACTAATAATATATATACACATATATAATAATAATGAAATTAAAAAAGATAATTTAAATTGAAATTATTAATTATTAAGAACTAAGAAATAGTAGAAATGAAAATGATAAATTCAATAGTCAATAATATTAGTAGTTCTGAGAGATTTCATTGTTTTAGCAACTGGGCATTTATTAATTTTCTAATCTGATATTATTGAATATTTACTTATTGCTATTGTAGTGGAATTCGGTCTTCTGATGAAAATTAACAATCTTACTTTTCATCAATATTTTTCTCCATTTCATCCTTGAAATAGGGATGGTCCAAAGCTTGTGAAGCAGTAATTCGTGTAATTGGATCCACTTCCAACATTTTCTTCAAAAGATCTGCTGCTTCTTCATCAGCAACATATTATTAGGCATTATACATTTTTGATTTTAACATGGGTTGATTTGTTATTCTATTGGTTATGAGAATACTTTACAAATTGAATAAAACAACTCCAACGCTAAACATATCTGAATTAAAGCTTGATTCCTTCTATCTCAATACTTCTGGAGCATAATATCCTGGAGTACCACATACACTGCTGACTGATCCAAACTTTAAATTTGCTGCAAACCCAAAATCTATAACTTTTATCGAATTATCTTTTTATATTATGATATTTTCTGGTTTTATGTCTCTATGGACAATTTTTTAAGATTATAAATAGCAAACAGTTTGCAATAAGCCCTATTTGTAGTTTTATTAATATTACAATCATGATTGTTTTAATTTAATGGATTGGAAGCTTTTGTTTTAATATTTGACTTAATGGAGTGCCTGCTACAAATTCTTAAACTATCCAAAAAGTTTGATCGTTTTCATAAACTTCAAGGACCTTTATAATATTCTAGTGGTTAAGTGACTTTAGAATTGATACTTCAGTTTTGACAATGTCCTAAAACATAAAAATCAATTTAGTTTACTTACCAAAGCTTGATCTTCTCTTCCAAATTCCTATTTTATCATTTTCACAGCCACTTCTTTTTTGGTCTTCTTCTCAATACTTTAGAATACCTAAAATAATAATTGCATTTACTTTAGCTGACAATCCTTCTCCTATAAATTCAACTGGCTCATAAAATGATGCCATGTTCCTATAAATCACTTTGGCTCCAATAGTTGTTTTTAAGGATTCAAGATGTATCTATTAGGCTTCAAAATATTTAATTTTATTCTGGTAAATTATTCCAAAGGCTTTTAATGATTGCTTTCCCATTTTCCATAAAATTTATGTCGTTAATTTGAGTTCTATTCGATATTTTGGGTTCTAGTAATTGCTAAACTGAATATTTGGATAAAGAATTACAGCCGATATCCAAACTTCATCCTCCATCACTTTCAAGAAATATGTTTTAGAAAAAAACGTATGTGGCCTAATACAACTAAAACTGAGAGATTCCATGTTCATTATAAATTGTTTCTTCAACTAAATTTGATTTATATAATTATTATTTTTATATTTCATTTCTCAATTATGTAACTCTCATTCTTCTCTTATACAATTAATAATTAAAAATTGATTTTATCTTTTCCATTATAATCAACGATTATTTTAATCAGATTTTCAATTTCAATCAAAAACTCATTAATAAAACAAAGAAACCGTAGTTGTTTTTTAATTTTATCAAAAATCTTTAATTTTGACAAGTTTCATCATTCCCTATTAATCAATTTATATCAATAAAAAAAAAATAAATCAATTTATTTTGTTATTGAAATCTATTATAACTTTGCCTCTCTATATCAATTATCATCCTTCATAATAAAACTATATATATATATAAACTTTATTTAATCAAATATTTATTCTCTTCAAAACTAAGATATTTCCACAAAATAGATGGCAATCAAAACAAAATTGATAACTATCTTTGTGCACTAGAAGGAGATATTTCCTGTTGAAAGAAGTATTTAATAAAAGAAAGAAATCTTCCAGTTTGATAATTGCAGGGTTTTACATTTATTTTCAAGTAGTAAAATCTTGATGTATTTTTCTAAAGATAATATCATTATCTAAAATAAGCAAAAACTATAATTATTAACTAATAATATTTCGTTTCTTCATTAATAATGAGGTAATTTGTACAATAAATAGCTTCTTTCAGAGAATTTGAATGTATCGCATTTTTTGAACGCATATGAAGATATGTATTGTGACTTAAATAAATTAAGAATTTCTGAGTCAGACATCAAATTAAAATGCTGGTTATTAAAATTTGGCTCCTGTATTGCCATTCTATTTATAATAACCTAAATTCCTCTCCTTTTTAAATTTCTCACATATTTAATGTTTTTTCGAACTCTCTTTATATTTAATTTATGGGAATTATTGATTCTAAGAGATTAATATTCTTTTTTTCAAACGCTTGAGTTTTATGAAATAATTGAAATGTATTATAAACTAAAACTACTATGGATGTATCAATACTTCCTAATTAATCCCACCTCTCAAAGTACCAAAATTGACTTAATCTGTTTCTCTTAATAAGATATTTTCGAATTTGAAGATCGCTTCAACTTAGTTTAGTAAAGTGAAAACTTAAATAATTATTTTTTATTGGTTTTTCTTAAAATTTACCAAAAATATTATTCCATTCAACCTAAGATGAGACAATATTATATATTAATAATTAGCTTGTGTCAGTGGAAAGAATAAATATGGTATCTTTTTTCTATTGTATAAGTTGCAGTGTTTAGTAAAATTATGGAATAAATATAAAAATAGGATAATGTCTAATTTATTTAATATCACGAGAATTTAAATATTCCTTTCTCTGTTTCACTTGACAACCTCTTAGATTTAATTAATTATTATTATTAAATAATGCGAGTTTTTTGTTTTATTAATTATGGAGTTAATTTTAAATTTTATTTGATACCGTATATTTTCCTATAAAATGTACAAAAAGTATCATTAAAAATGATAATGTTAAATCATTAAATTTCAACATGACGAGTTGATATGAATCAATTACATGAGATTTATAAAATTTACTCATGTTTAATTAATTATGACGCATTAAAATATCTCTTTATATTCAAGATTATGTTGAAGGGATCAAAATTATTAATTATAATGAACATAATTCGTTGTCTCAATGAAAATGAATATTCAAATAATGCCAGCTCTGAAGTTTAGAAATCGTAGGAAAAGAAGGAACTTAGACCTCGAAATAATTTAGGGCCAGGTGTTTTTTAAGAATATAAACGAACTTACGTTAAAGTACCGTCTAATGCAAAGGAATAGCTTGCTTAATTGGTATTCATGGAAGGGTTTAAAATCAAAGATGTATACTACTGAATTAAGTATTTAATAGGCTGCTAAAAAATTGGGCATCAAATACGCTACTGCTAAGACCATAATATTCCACATGCGCAAAGAAAACGTAAAATAAATGAAGATAAAGTCCAAAAACTGCAAATATACCTCAATATAGGAAAATAGAATCCTAAAATACAAAATTATTTCCACTCTTTCAAGTAGGGTTGTATCTTCAAAGGAATTTATGGTTTTTTTTTAATAAAATGGTTAATATTAAGGATTGAAAACTATATGAAATCCTTTGATGATAGTTTGAGTAAATATTTATTAATTCTGAACATATTATTTTTAATACGTTAAATATTTAATGAAACTAAATTCAAGTCATTAAATATCTTATTTGATGACTGGTTTCAGTCTAAATAACATGGGTCTCATGTGATTTCAGATTCTGAGATTCCTTACTTTCTCAAGTCTGAAGCAGTTTCATATTGCAAATGATAATACGTTTGATTTATCAAATATTACTATTTTATTATAGAAAAAAAGTCTGTAAATTAATAAGAAGAAAACGAAGAAAAGAGTGAAAAATAAATTAGGTAGCCAATGTTTAATTTTTGTGTGTGTGTTGATATATACAATATATAATAAAGATATAAGGAATATATAGAATATATAATCGATAAAAAACGAAAAACATAAAAAAAATACAATACATTAAAATTTAATAAGTTCAATTCAAAGTCATGTTTATTTTTTGAAAAAATTAATATAAATAATTTAATGAATTTGTATTTAGAATAAGCCGCTGAAGAGTTTGAACAAGCCATTTCAGATGCCGATCAATTATTAGCATTAACAAAGGCTACTCTTCAAAAATTTACCAATTATCTGAAAAGGAAATAATAAGAAAAAATGGAGCGAAGATATCATTTGAATAATATTACTGAGGACTCCAATAGCATGAAACAACTAGATAAACAATCATATAATCAATTGAAGATCTTGGAATATTTTAATAAGTTTCATAAGGAAGCGGATAAATAACTAAGAGATTTGAAAGAGATGGTTCCCTCCAATCCATAAACATATGTAATTGAGGAATTAAATCAATAAGAGTAAACAAACAAATAGACTGAATAAAAAGTCCCCTAAAAAATTGTACAGCAAGATTAAAAATATTACCCATTGTTCAAATAAACAAGGAATTCAGGTCAGCCAGGCCAAAATTCTTATAACCAGAGTTAATCTACTTTAGGTCAATAATAAACACACCTTTAATTGCAAGTCTAATAATTATAAGCATAGAACTCGGTATAATTTTAGACTTAATAAAATTAAAACTCTTAAAAAGAAAATAATCAATAGAGGGTTACAACATAAAATTAAAATTCATCTGAACAGTAGACGGAAACGATCAAACCAATATTGAAACAAAGATAAGAAATAAAGGAATCTGTCATAACGTTTGGGAGATTATAGAAATTTTAATATTAAAAATTAATATACCCAAAGTAAAATGATGGTAATTGTGCATTTTGTGGTTTGGAAGCAAATGATTAAAATTTAGGGGCTCTTTTATTAATACCTTCAAACAATAATTCAAGTTAGAAGTATTAAATACATGAGATGTGTGGATTATGGAGTTAGAATTTAGTGTTTTTTAATGGGTTGGAATAAAGTGATCCCAAGAACATAGATGAAGAGGTTGAGAAATCTAAGAAAACTGTAAGAATATCATTAATTTTAGAGATGTTTTTTGTGTAGCAGATCGGGAGCAACAATTTGTTGTGCAGTGTGTCCTTAATCATTTCATTTTACCTGTCTAATGAAGAGTTCCCAAACAGGTAAAGCAAAATATGTTATGATAAGGCAAATTGATAGAGAATCAGTTTAAGTTTTTTTGTGATAAGCATAAATATAAGGCTAGATTGGAGGTGTAGAATTCAAGTGACGAAGAGTAATAACCAAAGAAGAGGAAGAAGGTTTAATCGAAATTAAATTCATCAAAATCTATGATAAAGAATAGTCCAAAAAGAGGGAAATCTCCAGCCTCGTAATAAGCTATATTGCAACAATGTTTAAAGAATAAGGATGATGACATGAAACGTCAATGGGTCACTTCCGATCTTATTTATTTTAATTTACCTTAATGGGCATCTATTGAGTAAAAACTAGGTGACATTGATCAATCGATGATATAGAATAAGCAGTAGAATCCTCAAACTAACTTTTAATCAGATATCAAATAGGAATAAATAAATTGACTTTGATAAATTATATATAATTAAATTAATATTGATTTTAAAAGATGGAAGGCAAATACCTACCGATTGGTAAACCCTAGGGGGACGATTTTGATGATGGAATGATAGATAAAATTAGTAGAGTCAAAATCCAATACAATAAACAAAATATAGTAGCGATAGGAATATTTTATGAATAGAGATAAATCTATAAATGTCATAATTTCTGTGCCAACAGTCTCAGCAAGTTTTATTTTTATGTTTGGGAAGAAGAATTCGTTATAGAAAAAGATGATTGTAATTTTAATGAGTTATGTAGATTTATAGTAGGTGAGTGGTACTTATGATGGAATTTACATCACCTCATTATAATTTGTGACATATAACGGTTAATCTATGCACTTTAAAGCATCTTGTTAGGGAGAGTCATTTAACATTGAAAATTATGGTATTTTATTTAAATTATCTAGGTGATACTTTCTCCAGTTGCAGTGGCTCATTTGATAGAAATGGATTAACATCATTAGCCTTCAAACTGATGCCGCTTAATTGGACTGACATTGAAAGGATTTCAAATAAAATTCTCTTGTTATCTTATGGTCATCATTATCCTTAGAAATATATTCCTCAATTTACATAATATTTAAACTATCCATTGAATTGAGAATTATCCATTATTTTACTAAAATAAATATTCAAATTATTTAAACAAATAATTAAAGTATTTAATATGATCAATAATAATCCACCATAAGGTTTATTCGGAAATAAACCTCCTTAAACAAATTCCATATTCACTGCGCCTGCTGCCCAATAACCAAATAACCTCTTTAACAACCCATAAACAACACAATAAAATAATATGTTGTTTGGATAGACAAATACTTAAACTTAACCCGGGATAGGTATTTCCATATATAATATTCCATAGGTGGATTTGGATAAACATCATTATTAGGATAACCAGCTCAAAATTAAGGTATTTTTGGTCAAACATCGACAACTACTCCTAATCTATTTGGAAACACATAACCAGCCTTTGGATAATAACCTAATTTATTTGCTACCACGCCTTAATAATAATAACCAGGAATGATTATATAAAATGGCCTATAATATCCTCAATAAAATTAGATTCAAACTCTCATTAATGATTCTAATGCCTTTAAAGAAAAATATAATGCATTGACTCTAAAGATCGGTGAAACAGAAAAAACCTTTATTAATCAACCTGCTTAAAATTAGTAATGGTAATAAATGATCTAGCCAATTTCTCAAATAGTCTTTCAAATTGATACAAAATCTGTTCTAGATACTTCTGAATAGATTCTAGCTGGTTAAAAGGATTTGTCTAAAAATCTAAATGAATATATTTCAACTGTTGGATTGGTCTAGAAAATTACAGAGGATGGGCTTGAAGTCTTAAAAAAAGAAGAGGCTCAATGCAATGATTATTAAAAAGCTTAATAAACAATGAAGGAATCATATGATCAATTATCTGGCACAGTTAGACTTAATTAATAGTTTTCTGTTCCCTAAAAATATTAAGAACAATTAATTATTTAATAATATGAACAATTAGAACGATTGACTACCACTGTTAATAATATGATCAAGTATTACGAAAAACAACCAAACATGGACGTAGATGAAGCCTTACAATATAAATTAATGCACCTATAAACTTTGTCCAATTACTAATGCATGCTTTCATCAAGAATCAGAAATATTTAAGAAAAAAGTATTATTCTGTTTAAAATTAGTTTCTACATTCTAAACCAAAACCTATTCTTAGATTATGCCAGATAAAAAGATTGATGAATTCTATACCATCGATACACACAAGGATCTGCTAGATCAAATTATTGCAGAAAAAATTTGATTCGATTATTTATGTTAATTTAATAAAATCAACATTATTCAATTCAAGAATATAGCTCTATTTATATGGAAATTCTGAGTATAAATTATTGAAACCAAAAATATAATATTATTAATCATATTTTATGAATAGTTCGATTGGAAAATTAAATAAAGTATGCTGAGCAATTGATATATTATAATTATTTCATTTAATCGTTTTACTATAATTATTACAAGACTCAAAAATAATTCTAGAATTTCCTGAATTAAATTGTGTTCTAAATACTAATTAATTTATAATAAACGATATTAATTAAAAATAATATTGACTATATGGAATCGAACCATGACCCTCTGACTTGCGATCAGTTGCACTTCCTATGTGCGACAGTCAATCTATAAAGATTTTTTTCTAAATTACAATATTAAGTAATTTGTAATTATACAATATCTAGTAAATAAATGACGAGTTTCATTGAATAATTTCCAAATATCTTGAATTTACATAGATATAATTTGTAAAAGCATATAATATTCAATAAACAGGTTATTTAAAAAAAGTGTAGCTGATCCTACCAATTACAGAAATTAATATATTGTTATTGTTAAATACTAATTAATTTATAATAATAATATTAATTAAAAATAATATTGACTTTATGGAATCGAACCATGACCCTCTGACTTGCGATCAGTTACACTACCATTGTGCGAAAGTCAATCATTGAATATTATTTAATAAACTTACATAAGATCTTTTTTGCAATTATCTAATGTCTATTAAACTTCTCATCATAATATAAAAAGGTCACAAAATAAATAAGCATTTCTTGAATTTATATGTTGTTTTTTAAATACTCCTTTCTTCACAAAAAAAGTTATGATAAAAAAAGCTGCAACCCAGTGGAATCGAACCACATCCCTCCGATGTTCAATTGGTTGCACTACCATTTGTGCGAGGGCCGCTACTTGATTTTATAAATAAATGATTACTAAAATAAAATAACTTATTTAATTCTTGGATGTATTAAGAGTTGGTTATGTAAAATGGTTAAAATTAAAAATAAAAGTATTAATAAAAATAATCTTGACCATATGGAATCGAACCATAACCCTCCGACATCCTATCAGTTGCACTTCCTATGTGCGACGGTCAATCATTGAAAAAAATTTCATAACAGAGTATATTAATTAAATTAGAATAATCTAGCATATATTCATTATTACAAAGTAATAATATAATAAGAATTAATAGTATCTTGAATTTATCAAGTTATTCTTGGAAAAAAACTAAAATTATGACCATATGGAATCGAACCATAACCTTCTGAGCTACAATCAGTTGCACTTCCTATGTGCGATGGTCAATCATTGAAAAATATCTCATAATAGATTATTTTAATTAAATTAAAGTAATCTAGTATATATTCACTATCATAAAGTAATAATATAATAAGATTTGCAAGATAATTAATAGTATAACTTTAATTAAACACTAAACTTTTGAAATTGTTTACACTTTTACAAGTTAATTCATTATTTTACTTGCTTACTATTTCATTCATAAGATTATTATAT
This sequence comes from Paramecium octaurelia, assembly GCA_905182995.1. NCBI lineage: Eukaryota > Ciliophora > Oligohymenophorea > Peniculida > Parameciidae > Paramecium > Paramecium octaurelia. The sequence continues at coordinate 147,482 of CAJJDP010000141.1, read as the reverse complement.
TTAGTTGCATATTCTTCCTTAAGTTTTTTTATACACTAAATTGTTTTCAAGGCTTCACTAATGAAATGATTGTCACATTATTAATATTTGTTGTCATCCTTTTCAATCTTACATATTTAAGATCTTCAATTAACAACTTATAACTATTTTTTGATGTGGTGATCTATTTGCATTAAAATAGATAGATTTATTTATTTAGGTTAACTTTGGAATATATCCCTCAACTAAATCATTTTATCTATTGGAACAGAGAATTATAAAAAATTCTTGAGGATTAATAGGACAAATTCCTTCAAGGTTAAATGTTAGTCAAAGAGATTGTTCAGCGCTAGATCTTGGAAAAGCTCTGTTTTCCACTTTTTAATGATTTGAGGATTAATTATTTCTAAATTAAGTTGAAAATATTTCACATTTTATACACAATATAACATTAATCATTATTTTTCTAAAGTTGATTAAACTATTTCTTATTCCCACAACTGAGCCATTTGAATTCTCATATTCTATAACAAATGGTTCAATTAATCTTCTGACTTTATCTACGGATTTAGAATGATGCTACCATACAATTTGGACATCATTTAAAAAAACACTTCCACAGGCTATTAATAATTGTCTTTCCAATTATTACCCAATAAAGATTTTGCTCTGTCGATAAGGTCAAAGTATTGAGGTTAAATACCTGCATTTGCTAACGTCCAAATTGATAGTAAATTATCGTACATTAAACATGATGGCTACATTATTCTAATTTTAATTTGTTAATTTTAGATTTGGAATTTGCTCAACACATCATGATTTAGTTCAATAATATTAACGATAAATGATTTTGCTACTTGACAATTCTTGTATGTTTTTTAAATGAATTAACTGACGTAAATGTATGCATTCTCGATCAATTCAAGGGGCAAAGAATCTTCTGTGAGTTTAGAGATTTGTTTCCAACTTGGCTATTAGTATTATGGATATTCCATCCTTTAAGGCTAAGCTTGCTCATCTTTTCTGAAATAATTGATAATCCTTTCACTTACAACCACTAATGGTTTTAGAATATTTGACATTGGTTTAATTTCCTCTTACTTAATTTGATCTAAAGATTTGAAGGATTCTTGGGAGGGTGGTCTGCTCAATCTCATTTTCTACCACAATTATTAAGCAGAATAAAAGAAACCATCAAAAACAGGCCTAAAATAAACCACATCTAATTTAAATTATTTGATTATTACCTATATTGTAAGGACTAATTCGCTAAATTGATTAATCATAAAATTCTTAATACGGTGTATCTTCGTTCTCTAACCAAGCAAAAAGTAAATTTTCAAAACAAAATTGCCATGCGAAACGATTCATTTATCCATCTAATTCTATAGTGATTGCTTGTCCAGCATATATACGCCATTCCTCTCCTAGAGTTAGCAATAATGATTTAACAAACTTATCTTTCTTTAATAATTGAGATGTGCTTTCATATAAATTGAAATTGCTATAATAGCAATATTGAGTTTCCAATTATTGCATAAGAGTTTAATAAATAATATTTATTTCTATAAATGTAATTTCCATTATTGAATTTATTATGTATGCTACAAATAAGCTAATTATTTAGATATATCCTAAAACAAATGAAAATTATTTAATAGTTTGAAATCATGAAAATTAATCTTTCAACTCTAAGACTTGCTTTTTCTCATTTAGAACATCCTACTTAAATTTTCTTAGATATTGTTGTTCTGATTGCAGTATAGATCTTTCTTTTAGTATGTATTGAATCAGGAATTCAATAGCATCAAATTAGATGGCCAATTAATTTTCGACTTTATTTTTAGAATTTGCCAAATTTAACAACTGACTAACGAATTCATTAAGTTTCATTTGCAATCCTTCCATGTGTTCTCTCCTTTCATTCAATAAGTCATCCTAAAATTAATAATAAAATTTATTACATTTTTTTATTATTCTTATTCATTTTGTTATATGCATAATCCTTAATATTGCATTTATTTTTCTTGTTTTTCTAGTATCACTTATTTCTACATAAGAGTTTGTGATCTTTGATTGAGTTTTTCTTATTTTTCATTCAAGTTTGTATTGTTCTCTAATAGTTTCTCTTTCTCTTATTGAATTTATCTGATGCGATTGCAATTTTGTAAGTATTTTTCTCTTTATTTAAATTCCAATGAGGCAATCAGAGTTTACAGTTATTTGTTCTAGAATTTTAATAGTGATTGATCTTTTTGATCTTCATTATTGTTGATTACGAACTTTTATGTATTGTCATTTTCATGTTGGGAGGCAGTTTTGAATACATTGTCATTTTTTGATTTCCTCTTACTTTTAAGACAGTCTCGGTTAAGAATTTTCTTATCTAAGGTATCTAATTTTTTTTATATTGATGATTTTTAATGGATAATGGTTGGAGTGACATTCTCCTTTTTCAATTGTATAATCTTGGCTTGACTGGCTAAAATGGTTTACAGGTGATCATTGGAACTAGAGTCTAAGGTCTTATCAAACAGGTGCAGAAGAATTTCTTCTAAATTCATTAATTAATTTAACGTATATATAATTGATTGTATTTTTGACGAATTGCTCTTTTTATATTTAATAATAATAGAATAATTAGAATTAATATTAAATTTAGATCTCCTACATCAAATTAATCTTTACGGAGGATGGTCGGTGCTTTGAAAAGGAGAGGCATACAGTTTAAAAGGTTAAAAGAAACAATAACTTTTGAGTAGTGGCGTTAATGTTTGATTATTATAAAAAGATTATATTTTAGCATTTTCTAATGCAATAATGGAAACTGTTTAAAATAATATTGATTTTTTTTAAAATTAAAGAATGAGTAATAAAGAGAGCTAAAATGGAATGTATATTTCATCATCTAATGATTTGGCAAAGCATGAGGATTTATTTATGCTAAAGGATGACGAATAGCAAGATAACATGAAATAGGAATTAATAAGGCCACAAACTCAGAGTTAATTGTCATCTGCTGAATTTATAGAGGATGTTCCAGTACCTAAACTAATGCTATATATGTATAGATGGGAATGATTTGAATAGTTCACAAATGTCGATAGATGAATGTCAAAATCAAGGCAAGAAACCAATGTCAATAGAAGGGATGAGTCCGATGAAATATTCTCCTCCAAAGAGATAGGAGAGGAAAGTGGAATAGGAGGCTGTGTTTCAAATAAAAGAGTTGGAAATATAGGAAATACAAACTATTTAATAGAATCAAACGAGAAGAAAAGGAAATAAAACAAATTATAATGTTGATGATTCTCCTGTGGAATAAGACGAGATGAAACCTTGTCACTGTACAAAAACGCATTGTTTATAATTATATTGTTCTTGTTTTCATAATCGACGTCAATGCATGGCTGAATGTGGATGCAATGATTGTTATAATGATGGGCAACATGAGGAGGAAGTATAAAAGGCAGTTGAATAAATTAAGATAAAGGAACAGAGAGCATCACATCATGATTTGGATTCTTTCGATACTAAATAGGTGTGGGGTTGTAAATGCAAAAAGACAAAATGTGTAAAAGGTTACTGTGAATGCTTCATTAGGGGAAAAAAGTGTACATCTCATTGCTAATGTACAGAGTGTGAAAATAGAAGGAACCCACAAAAGAAACAAAAAAAGAATTAATAAAATACTCAGATAAATAAAAAGATAAAGAAAAAATCTTAAGTTTGATTAATTTTGCCATTTTCGATTTATCATTGAAATTGAATAATTTTCACTGCTCAAAAACACACACTAACAAAATTGTATTCTATATTTAAAATTAAATCATATCAACGGATAGTAAATATAAAATAGAAGTTGAACTCTGAATTCTGTTCTTCTAGTCATTGTACAACGCTTTGTTATGTGTCCTTCCTCATTTCTAGACTAATATCGGAGTGGATTCGATTATCAACTCCTCTGTAGATCACAATTTTAATGGTTCCTTATAGGAAGGAGAGATTGGATAATTTGAGTCTACAAGTTATAACCAATTGTATTTCGGAGGTTGGACACATTTATATAATTAAATTATAATAATTAAATGAAAGAACATTAAGGTTAATTAGGAGGTGAATTTCAGCCAATCAAATAGAAGTACTTCCTACATGAGAAAGAGCACTTGAAACAAGATCCATTTGTAGAGAGTTTGTAGGAGTACTTCTAGATATTCCGTAGAAGAATAATTTTGCATATATTACTGTGTACATTGAAACCATAATAGCTCATAGCATTCTTCTTTTTGGCCCTAATGATCCCATCTATAGTTCTATAGGCAGATTATATTGAGTTGGATGTCTCCGAGAGAGGAGGAATTTTTACGATGGAATAAACATGGGATCCTCCAATTAGCGTACAAATGTTTTCCAAAACTGATATTCTGCTGCTTGATGTGTAACTGTCTTTAGATGGAGAGGAGATCGAAGAGTTCACTATTTATGAGCGTTTGTATATCAATACTCAATACAACTTGACTAGTAATACAAACTACAGTTTTAGTAAACTAATTTTTTAATGAGGCAGCAGTTAGATTGATGGCACAGTTCGACTTTGTACCCACGTCTTACTTGATAATCGTAGTTGTAATGCTAGTCATCTCGCTTTTGTACTCTATCCTTACATACACTCGCTACAAAAAACTTTGATCTTTTATTGTGTTTAGTTTTCTGCTTTTGCTTCATGTGAATCATAACTCATTTTACTCTATCAATTTATTCCACCAATCTTTACTAATTGACAGAAATGTAAAAGATCATCTCTCCATCTATTAATTGATTCTCAGAATCCAAATTACGAATTGAGAGTGCAATAAAGAACTGCTACAGGATTTTGCAATTCAATTTCATTAGCATTATTAATATAATGAATAGTCAGTCTAAGATAAATAATAAATATATATATGTAATAACCAGCGGAAGAATTAGATTAATTTATACAAACCTTAAATAATTAATCAACCATTCCCTTCCTACAATAAGCTCTCACGCAGGATCAATTGCTGGCACAAAATGCTCGTCTCCTCTAGCAATTACATGAATAGTAGAGGATGTTGAATTTGCAGAGTCTATTCACTTAAAGTGTACTGCAGAACCCCTTCATAAATTCACAAATCACTCATGAGAGCAAAAAGATCAGGAAGACCAAATCGACACTCCAGAGAATTCAATCTAATGCCAGTATAAAGGAACAGACCCCTCAAATACAGGAAATTAAGGGTAACGTCAAAAATGCCTACATCAAAAAGATTACCTCCTTGCTCAGTGTAGAAGGCGAAAAACTCTTGGATGAGGAATTGCAGGAGGATTTACAAGGAGACAGTTCATCAGAGGAAGTATCGAAGGAATAGAAATTCGGTTTGGCTGGACTCTTGGGATCTGCGAATGATTTATTGAGTGCTGAGTCAAAGAATAAGCGATTAAGGCAAAGTGCTAAGAATTCACGTTTACGAAAGAAGGTGTATTTGAAGTTATTGGAGAAGAAGGTAACATTGCACTTAGTCACGCTTAGGTCTCGGATTTGGATTAAAAAATACAGGAATATAAAAAAACAACAAGACAGTCATTTGAGTATTTGACTTAACTGCTTACTTCCCATCCAATTCTAAATAGTATGATCATTGGGAATTCCAATGCCATTGATCAAATTATATAATGCAAGTAATCCGATTAGGCGTAGCTTATTTTAGATTCATATTTGGTATTCATGGCTATTAACTATTAGATGAGGTATGGTACCTGTGGAATCAAAAGGAGAGACTATTTCAAATATGCAGTTAAAAATATTCAGAGGAATTTCTTAAAAGGCAATTATGGTTTGTAACTGATTAGTTTCAATAAGGATGTTAAGAATTGTAATATTGTCTTTGGTATCTTTTTAGATGACGAAGAATTCAATAACTACGTTGAGATAGTAAAAAAGCAGACCAAATTAGATGACGAGAATTTGATTTATAAAGTACTCCCCATAATTGATAAATTATTAAATCATAGAAAGACATCACAATAGTATTGTCATCTGTTATAAGTAGATTATTATTAAAGTTTAATACCGAAATGAAAAGGTTGAAGTTGATTCAATAAGAAGTGGAGGAGAATGTCAACTAATTCACCTAATAGTTAACTCCCCTATAGTAAATTGAATTGATCAAAGGCGTAGAGAAATTAGCAACTTTCAATAGATCACTAAGGTGAATAGATTATCATATGTACATAACATGATTATTTTATAATGAAATATAATTATATTAATAACAATAAAAAATGGAATTATTAAACAATTAAGAGAAGGAATTATTGAGTAGATATAATAAATACATTTCCAATACAAGGACCCAAGAAACAATTAAATATTCTGACATATTCATTGGAAAGCATGACATTGATGTTGGATAATTAAGAGACGAGATGAGATTTCAAAATACCAAAATGGGCATTAAATCTTCATCAGGCACTAATAGAGATGAGTTCAAGAATATAATGTTGGAGCTAAGAAATAATTAGATTTAAAAAAGAGAGAGCGATAAAAAGAGCAAAAATAAGAATAGTTAACTAATTGAGGACAATTCAAAATAGAAATAATTTGAGTAGAACTAGAAATTAGTAATTAAAGAATGCGTGGATAAGCCTGAGAAACAAGCAAGGTAGAAATCTGCTTTGTCTTAAGATTATCCAGAATCAAAAAAAAGATCGGAGAGAATAAGCAGTAAACAATCTACATTGGATATTTAAAAATAATTTAATGAGTATTAATAACAAATAAACAGTTAGAAAACTATTGCAATAACTTGAAAGATTGATATAAATGAAAAAGATAGATAGTAAATTCTTCTTTGGCTTAGTTAAAAGACACATTGAAGAGTGTCCTTAGTTTGGCAAGAGAGTCAAGGAAGAAATAAAAGTACTATTAAATTAGTTGTTATGATGATTTTAATATTAATAACTCATATTTAGAATTCTGTATAAATTTAATATCACATATTAATTTATTAATGTGGAAATTACTTTTGATTGCCTTGACTTTTATACAACTCAGAGCCTAGGAGGATGAATTGAGTGAGGAAGACCAAGAATCTTAATTCTAATAATAGGATTGTATGAATAAATGATTACTAGGATAGCATAACAAAATTATTATTAGTAGCAACAATATGGATGCATTATTTTGACAAAGTACCACTTATAGGAGAGAAGCCAAGAATTGATGAAGTTATTCAAATAGATTACAAATGAATAAGACAAGAGAAATGCATATGAAAAATTATAGGTTCAATTGGTGATGCAGTGCATCCAAAAAATCTAATACTAATAATTGGCTGATCTCTTTAATTAATTGAGACAATAAACCTTTAAATATTAGGATTTCTAGGATGTTTTCATGATGACTGATCTGAGTTTGGAAGATGATCTCACATTAACAGATTAGGAGAAGATATTATCAAAAGAGATAGAGGTAACCCTTATAATCACTCTAGCAATTCGATAAAAACATGCAAGAATAATAAAAGAAATATAAGTAAGAACAAGGTTACGATGATGATGACGATGACGAAGAAGTGGATCCAAGAAGAAGACAACAACCATAGGGCTATAAGTTATTTGGAATTGATTTGTCAAAGCTATCAGGTACCACTTAGACAATTATCTTTGCTTGTTTGATTTCGCTCTTTAGTGTCATTTTATTTTTAGGTCTATTTCACCATTTATTTAATAGGATTGAGATTTGTGTAATAGCATACATAAGGTCCAGTGAAGAAAGCGAAAAAAGACAAAAAGGTTAAATAAAAATGAGGATATAATTATCAAAATTGATTAATATCAATTTTTGCTTTAGGNGGATAATTAAGAGACGAGATGAGATTTCAAAATACCAAAATGGGCATTAAATCTTCATCAGGCACTAATAGAGATGAGTTCAAGAATATAATGTTGGAGCTAAGAAATAATTAGATTTAAAAAAGAGAGAGCGATAAAAAGAGCAAAAATAAGAATAGTTAACTAATTGAGGACAATTCAAAATAGAAATAATTTGAGTAGAACTAGAAATTAGTAATTAAAGAATGCGTGGATAAGCCTGAGAAACAAGCAAGGTAGAAATCTGCTTTGTCTTAAGATTATCCAGAATCAAAAAAAAGATCGGAGAGAATAAGCAGTAAACAATCTACATTGGATATTTAAAAATAATTTAATGAGTATTAATAACAAATAAACAGTTAGAAAACTATTGCAATAACTTGAAAGATTGATATAAATGAAAAAGATAGATAGTAAATTCTTCTTTGGCTTAGTTAAAAGACACATTGAAGAGTGTCCTTAGTTTGGCAAGAGAGTCAAGGAAGAAATAAAAGTACTATTAAATTAGTTGTTATGATGATTTTAATATTAATAACTCATATTTAGAATTCTGTATAAATTTAATATCACATATTAATTTATTAATGTGGAAATTACTTTTGATTGCCTTGACTTTTATACAACTCAGAGCCTAGGAGGATGAATTGAGTGAGGAAGACCAAGAATCTTAATTCTAATAATAGGATTGTATGAATAAATGATTACTAGGATAGCATAACAAAATTATTATTAGTAGCAACAATATGGATGCATTATTTTGACAAAGTACCACTTATAGGAGAGAAGCCAAGAATTGATGAAGTTATTCAAATAGATTACAAATGAATAAGACAAGAGAAATGCATATGAAAAATTATAGGTTCAATTGGTGATGCAGTGCATCCAAAAAATCTAATACTAATAATTGGCTGATCTCTTTAATTAATTGAGACAATAAACCTTTAAATATTAGGATTTCTAGGATGTTTTCATGATGACTGATCTGAGTTTGGAAGATGATCTCACATTAACAGATTAGGAGAAGATATTATCAAAAGAGATAGAGGTAACCCTTATAATCACTCTAGCAATTCGATAAAAACATGCAAGAATAATAAAAGAAATATAAGTAAGAACAAGGTTACGATGATGATGACGATGACGAAGAAGTGGATCCAAGAAGAAGACAACAACCATAGGGCTATAAGTTATTTGGAATTGATTTGTCAAAGCTATCAGGTACCACTTAGACAATTATCTTTGCTTGTTTGATTTCGCTCTTTAGTGTCATTTTATTTTTAGGTCTATTTCACCATTTATTTAATAGGATTGAGATTTGTGTAATAGCATACATAAGGTCCAGTGAAGAAAGCGAAAAAAGACAAAAAGGTTAAATAAAAATGAGGATATAATTATCAAAATTGATTAATATCAATTTTTGCTTTAGGCAATGTTTTTTAATTTGATTTGATAAAGTCTTCGGTGAAATAATGAGGTGCTATTTCATAAAGCCATTCCGGTTTGATTTCACATACATTCCTCATATACTCCTTTGTAGTTAACACTAATTCATGATAAATTACCCACTCTGGTTTTTCTTGGAATAATAAGGAGGAAGGATGAATTTATGTTTCATGACTATTCTTGAGAGTTCTATAGACTCCACTCTTTTATTTTTTAGCTGAATTATAAAAGAATCCAGAAGTGATGCATTTTCTGATATTGATACCACCATCTTCGTAAATAGACAGAGTTTCATCCTTGATATCAATTTCTACTCTCTCACACAAAGAAGTCAATTATTCCTTAATATCTTGTGCCCTTTTCATTGCTTTGAATTGGATGAAGCTTTCATAACAGAACTCTTTCGTATAATTGCAATCCTTCCATTAATTGTAGATATTCAATAAAGTCATGTGATCTCCACCAGGTCTATAAAAGTTCTTTTTTGAAGTATCAGCATGGACTTGCTTTTCTTTTGGACGATAAAAGATAGTATTTCCAACAGAAAGCATGGCAGAAATAGTGATAATCTAATCTACACATTTAAAATGTTCAGATGTAACTACCATCTTTGAAAGCATAGGGTCTAATGGAAATTCAGCCATTCTTCTTCCTAATTTAGTCAATTCGCCTTCGTTATTCAATGCTCCCAAAGAATATAATTACTCCAAAGCCCTTAGTAACATTTCATGAGGTGGAGCATCCATGTAATCGAAATTAACCAAATTATTGATACCCATTGTTTTGAGTAATAACACAACATTACCAAGGTTGGTTCTTTGGATTTCAGGGATCGGTGAGTCTTCTAATTCATTATTATACGACCATGCAGTATAAAGTCTAAAGCACTTTCCTGGTGCAATACGACCTGCTCTGCCTGCTCTTTAATTAGCATTAGCCTTAGAACATGGTACAACCTGTAATGATTCAATACCTGTGGATGGACTAAAAGATGTTTGCTTGACAAATCCACAATCAACAACATAAATGATATTGTCAATAGTGATACTGGTTTCTGCTATATTAGTAGCCAAGACTACTTTTCGACAACCTTTAGGAGTAGGTTCAAATATTTTGACTTACTACTCACTGGGTAAGGCAGCATAAACAGGACAAATGATTAATTCAGGTATTTTTTTAGAGAATCCTTTGGTTCTCGCTTTAAGCATTTCTTCAGCATCTTCAATTTCATCTTGTCCAGTCAAGAAGACTAAAATATCCCCGACACCTTAGGTAACATGAATTTGAAGAACAGTGACAACAGCTGCTTCGACATAATTGCCTTCTGGTTGTTGGGTGTAATAGATATCTACTTAATATCTTCTACCTGGGATTTGAATGATGGGTGCATCATCGAAATATTAGCTAAATTTCTATGCATCAAGTGTGGCTGAGGAAATCACTACTTTGAGATCATCCCTAGCTCTGCTTATATCTTTAATTAAACTCAACAAGATGTCAGTATGCAAGGTTCTTTCGTGAGCTTCGTCAATAATTAATACACTATATTTCTGTAACATTGGATCAATCATGAATTCCCTCAATAACATACCATCTGTCATGTATTTGATGATAGTAGATTCATTACAACAATCTTCAAATCTTATTGAATAACCTACCTCATGTCCCAATTTCACACCCATTTCCAATGCCACTCGAGATGCCACTGACATAGCAGCCACTCTCCTTGGCTAAGTACATCCAATCATCCCTGTTCTAGTGTAACCAACCTCATGTAAGTATTATGCCAATTGTGTAGTCTTTCCTGAACCTGTTTCTCCAACCATAACAATTACTTTGTTGTCCCTAATTAACGATAATAGTTGAGTTCTGAATTTAAAGATGGGCAATCCTTCCTTGACAATCTGCATTGCACTTTTTTAGGGCTTTTAAGGTTCCATTGGATATTAAGGCTTAGGTTACTCCTCTTCACTTGAACTGCTACCACTAGAACTACTACTACTGCTGCTAGAATTTCGATGTTTCTTCTTCTTCTTATCTTTCTTTTTCTTCTTCTCTTTTTCCTTCTTTCTTTTTTGTTTTTTCATTTAGATTTTTCCTAATTCCTTGATTACTTCTAATTAAACGAAGTCTATTGCATTTTCATACAATAATTCGTACTTCTTAATTCTCTTCTACTCAATTTCATCCCAAGTTCTCACATGTTAATTAGCCCTTGTAGATATGTGCTATTGCCATTGTTCCTCTTCAGGCATCTCAGGTTTAATGTCTGTAGCTTTCTTCTTCAAGACATCAGTTTTATCTTTNCCATTGTTTTGAGTAATAACACAACATTACCAAGGTTGGTTCTTTGGATTTCAGGGATCGGTGAGTCTTCTAATTCATTATTATACGACCATGCAGTATAAAGTCTAAAGCACTTTCCTGGTGCAATACGACCTGCTCTGCCTGCTCTTTAATTAGCATTAGCCTTAGAACATGGTACAACCTGTAATGATTCAATACCTGTGGATGGACTAAAAGATGTTTGCTTGACAAATCCACAATCAACAACATAAATGATATTGTCAATAGTGATACTGGTTTCTGCTATATTAGTAGCCAAGACTACTTTTCGACAACCTTTAGGAGTAGGTTCAAATATTTTGACTTACTACTCACTGGGTAAGGCAGCATAAACAGGACAAATGATTAATTCAGGTATTTTTTTAGAGAATCCTTTGGTTCTCGCTTTAAGCATTTCTTCAGCATCTTCAATTTCATCTTGTCCAGTCAAGAAGACTAAAATATCCCCGACACCTTAGGTAACATGAATTTGAAGAACAGTGACAACAGCTGCTTCGACATAATTGCCTTCTGGTTGTTGGGTGTAATAGATATCTACTTAATATCTTCTACCTGGGATTTGAATGATGGGTGCATCATCGAAATATTAGCTAAATTTCTATGCATCAAGTGTGGCTGAGGAAATCACTACTTTGAGATCATCCCTAGCTCTGCTTATATCTTTAATTAAACTCAACAAGATGTCAGTATGCAAGGTTCTTTCGTGAGCTTCGTCAATAATTAATACACTATATTTCTGTAACATTGGATCAATCATGAATTCCCTCAATAACATACCATCTGTCATGTATTTGATGATAGTAGATTCATTACAACAATCTTCAAATCTTATTGAATAACCTACCTCATGTCCCAATTTCACACCCATTTCCAATGCCACTCGAGATGCCACTGACATAGCAGCCACTCTCCTTGGCTAAGTACATCCAATCATCCCTGTTCTAGTGTAACCAACCTCATGTAAGTATTATGCCAATTGTGTAGTCTTTCCTGAACCTGTTTCTCCAACCATAACAATTACTTTGTTGTCCCTAATTAACGATAATAGTTGAGTTCTGAATTTAAAGATGGGCAATCCTTCCTTGACAATCTGCATTGCACTTTTTTAGGGCTTTTAAGGTTCCATTGGATATTAAGGCTTAGGTTACTCCTCTTCACTTGAACTGCTACCACTAGAACTACTACTACTGCTGCTAGAATTTCGATGTTTCTTCTTCTTCTTATCTTTCTTTTTCTTCTTCTCTTTTTCCTTCTTTCTTTTTTGTTTTTTCATTTAGATTTTTCCTAATTCCTTGATTACTTCTAATTAAACGAAGTCTATTGCATTTTCATACAATAATTCGTACTTCTTAATTCTCTTCTACTCAATTTCATCCCAAGTTCTCACATGTTAATTAGCCCTTGTAGATATGTGCTATTGCCATTGTTCCTCTTCAGGCATCTCAGGTTTAATGTCTGTAGCTTTCTTCTTCAAGACATCAGTTTTATCTTTCAATATTTTACCATCCTCTTCATATAAATCTGGCTATTTATAATATTCAACCACTATGTCATTGTCTTTCTGAGTCTCTGCTGCCTTCAATATTAGTTAATTCAATTCTCTCTCCTCTTTTTCCTTCTTTGTCAATTCTGCCTCATCGAATATTTGTTCCTCGTCCTTCTAAATCATTTGCTTCAATTTCAACTATTTCAATTCTCTTTCTTTCAAATACTTCATCCTGGATTCTTCCTTCACTTTCTCCAATTCAATCTTCTTCAACAATTCTTCCTGCTATCTATCCAAGGGCTTCTTTTTTATTAATTTTTAATGCAACTCCTCCTTTGCCTTTTTGTCCTCCTCCTTATTCTCATTCGGATTATGAACTTAAATTTATTAAGCTTTATTTGCTTCTACTAATTCGTACTCCTTCTGCTTTTTTTCCTATTGCTCCTTCTCCCACAATTCATATTCTGAAGGCTTGGGAGGCTTGATTCCTGCAAATCTGGCTAGCAACTCTGAACAGAACTCGTCATCTGCAGGAAAACTTGAATCAATCAATTTCTTTTTCAACTCCGTTGCGCTTGTTGAGGTTTTTGCACATTCTTTAATAAAATCGTGTGTGATATTATCATACAGACCCAAGAGATCGTACATCTTGTCTCTCAACCAAAAGTCATCCAATTTAGACATTAATTAATAATTAAGGCTATTTTATATATTATTTAAAGTTGGAATGAAAACGTGAATTAAATTCAAAATTATGTATTCTCTAATCCTTAAATAATTTTGATAAGATAGAACTATTGTAGATAATGATTAAGAGAAAATAGATTTATTTTGATGATGAATGCATTTTTACAGTAACAAAGTAATGCTTTGTACAAAAATAGACTAAATAAAAAGTATACTTTAGATATTTTAAAAAGATATCAACAAATATCTTGTGTAGTAAAAAATTGAGATTTATGATGATGTTTATATTTGTTAACTAGAATAATGATTGATTCAATGGAGCGATTTTTAATTGTGTTCATCGATGTTGATATTAATTGTTTATTTTTACTATTGTTCTGCAATTAATTCTAAATCAAGTGCCTTTTAAATGGGCAACCAACTTATATCGTTTTGCAGGAATTTACTAGAGACATATGATTCTGTGCCTGTATGCTCAGTTTTCTGCTTCACTTTTAAGTATAACAAATAAGCCAAATAGTTCCAAGGGTTATGATATTTTTGAACGTGATTGTCGAAAGATATACCTTCTTTTTCAAATACAGTTCTTGTTAAGTCACAAATATAACATCTGTTTTGAGAATCGAAATCTTGAATAGTACAATAATATAAATACCTTTTTGATTCTTCTAATCTCTCAATTCAGCAAAGGTATCAATAATGATACCAAAGATGATATTCAGCCAAATGATATTAATGAGAATGAAAAAACTCACATCATAAAGAACTCTCTATGAATAATAGTTTAAGTTCGAATGAGTGGGAGGAGCTTCAAGAGCATCTCCTATTCCTCCGCCTGCTCGTAAACCTTAGTGAATTACATACACAAGACACTAAAATGCAGAATAACAGACTGTCTAGTCTAAAGGGTCCGTTCCTTCGTCATTTCCATTATTGTCATTGCCATCTTTTAATTATTATTTGAAATCAGTGCTTTAGTATGCGACCAAGGAGTACAAGTACCTAAATAAATACAATATTGAAATACATGATCAAGACTCCCAATAGGGCTGTCATCAAAAGTTGTTTGTAATTGAGTGAAATACTTTTGATAACATTTCTTAACACTTGCGAATGATCTATGATGTCCAACAGTAGAAATCCATAAAATAATTTATTATACAACAACCCCAACAAATTGATGACTAGCAATAAAAACCAATAAAAAGTATAACTACTAAATAGCATTCGTTTTATTATTAAGAATGCTTGCAATAACGTAATTTAGAAAGGATAGATGACTGTCTTTGGATTGACCTATTAAGTCTATCCTTGATTCGATTTCTTATTGTAATTTAATTAGATCAAATCTGACACCTATTTGTAGATTCGATCGTACTCCAATTGCATTCTGATGAATACCCAGGTGAGCATAATCAACCCATACAAAATGCAATTCACAATAGCTATGGCTTTGGCAAGGTTGGCCAGTTTTTCTTCAGTGTCATTTATGGTGATTAGGATGTTCAACAGGAGAGCCAAAATGATGCAGACGTTTCTGAGATAAACAATAAAATTATTGTTAAATCTAATTCCGATTTTTCGTAACCTCATAAAATGCACCATTTCCATATAAAAGTTATCCATGTTATCTAACAACCCGTTGATCTTATCATTGATAGAATCTCTTTCTACTTCTTCCATGAATTAACGTTTGGTTTCCTCTGTCAAATACTTCATTAGAGTGGGAACCTAAAAGTATATTTTCTCTAATTTGCCATTCATATTCACGATTTCAATGGAGGCAGTCTCATTTTTGTAGTAATTCAGAGCTCTTCTCAATTTAGGATTGTTTTCCCCATCAGTTAGGTTTTTGATTTGAGGAATGTAGTTGCTGAGTTTCTTGAGTAATAGATACATCATAAAGGTTTCGCCAACCATTTCCTCCATCTCTTCTTCCTGTATAGCATTTACTAAAGTTTATTGTGAGTCTTTGTGATGCGATGGACCACGAGAACTATTAAAATTCTCTGAAAAGAATTCCATGAATAAATTTTAATTAGGCAAAGTCTCCTTAGTATCCTTGGTCTGTATGATTCCATGCAGATTTACAGATTCTTCCGCTTCAGTCTTCACGCGATCCAATACTTTCAATTCTAAATTTATTTGCATTTATGTATTTCTTATCTTTTTGATAATCTTCCAGTACACTAATTATATTCTCTCAAAGAGTATCTGAGGGTTGAAATATTGAGATATCTTATTCGCAATTTCTTAATCGCTATTGCCTTCCATTAAGGATAATTAGAGTAAGAACACCTTACTTCTCAAACTTGAAAATACAATATCTCTTCTTTAGAACTTATCGTTATCCACTCTTTGTTGAATGATAATTTATTCAAGAACCTCCAAAATTTTAGTAGATTAACAGAGCTCAGTTTAATTCTCAAGACAAGGACCTTAAACACATTCGATTAAAAAATCAAGTATTTTTTAACCTAGAGCTGCGTTATGTTCATTCATTTTTTCAACGTATTTCTCGAATAATTCAGCTGTAAACATAATAAAGTTTATTGGCTATTTACTATTAGGTTGAATCCTCAAAAAGTTTTACATGTCACTAAAATGATCTTCACAACCTAGACGAAACATTTCAAATATCAAAATGCAACCATTTATCTTATTATTCAATATCTTATTAATATTCTTATTATTCCTCTCTATTCTCGATATCTCTGCCATTCTGACATCTTAGAACATATCTGTTATGAAGTTTTACAAATTTCTTATAAATGTGTTCTAAAGATCCCTTTGTAGATATAATAAAAAGGAGTTCTAGATTTCTCTCGATGAATCATCAATGTAATCTACAAAGGCCTTAATGTATTCGAGCTTTTATTCAGAATCCACCTCTTGTTTGATTAAATCGCATAGAAAATCTGTGAATCCAAGTTCACCCAAATCTTTAAGAATCGACTTGGTCACTTGAAAGTCTTCTTTATAATTCGATAGTTTTCTCACGATATTGATAGATTTCAATTTGATAGAGGGGGATACTGAAGTTTCAGATAACATTTAAATAAGGGCAGTCACCATCCTCTTAAATTTTGTAGTATCATCTCGTTTTAAAGTAATAATTAAATTCACTAACTATTAAATTTCATTTTCCCTCTCTGAAGCCACAAGATGTTCATCTACTAGTTTTGTTCTCTAGGATTTTATGGAATTTGTCCATTTATTAAGAATTCCTTATTCTGCTTATTGCATATCATTCCTTTACAATTAAAAGGCAACCTCTGAGAGTTTGACCGAGTCTATTGTTTTAACTATCATAATTATATTGATTTTATCGATTTCATTATCTTCTTTAGCCAAAATACTTAATTCTTGATTCTACTCATCCTAGTTACTAGATAGCAATTTATGTGTTAGATTAAACAATTTAGTTGTTTTTTGCCCACTTCTTCTCTTATAATTCGAATTTTTCATCTTCCCACCTGTGCCTCCATTAGGAACATCATTAATGTACTCTTTTACTTTTTGAACTGTCTCATTTATAGTTTAGGCCATAAAAATAATTTCATTCTAAACATCTTCAAAATGCTCCTGTTCCTCACTCGAAAAATATTTTGGGAACACCTTCTTCACAAAGTTTTCAGTCACTTCCAAGACTCCAAATATCACATAGATATAACTTGCTTTCTCATGAGATATCGACATAATGAATTCTTAACAAGTGTACTAATTTCTTATTCCAAAAATATTGAATACAATGTTATTTACTAATTTTGCATTTGCCATTTTCTTAAGATTCTAATTCTCAATAAAACTCAATGTCATTTATTTGAAGATCACTTCAGTTATGGTTTTAACAACTTCTTGTTTCTCTTCAAAAGTTAAGAATTGTAAATTATCCAAAAACACACTCTAAAAATAGAGGATTAGCTCTGATTTCAAAGGGTACCATTCGTCCAATTGCTTCAACATTTCAGCTACTCTTGTAACTGGGAAGAGTTTATTGACGAATTCATTGATTAGAACTGATCTTTTGGAACAAATAATTCTCATTAATCTGAGTAGTTCAGTCATGAATAGCACCTCTAACGGCATTTCAATGAACCCATTAAATTATGCATGCCTTTGTTAATTATTGGGTGTTTGAGGTGGAGGTGCATGACTGCCAGTAAAGAATTACTCCAATCGTAAGAGATAAATAGTATGGATCAAAGTAGCAATATCTTTGGCAAATGTGGCTAATTGTTTGGTTGATTAAAACAATTGTATAATCACAGAATAATTTTACACAACTTCACTCTCTTTCACTTTCAAAAGGATTTATAAAAATTAAAGGAAATAAATAGCTGCTTCATAATTTTTATTTGCAAAATTGTTACCAAAAATACCGAACAATTTTGCCAATATTGAATTTTCATCGTTGTACTTATCTAATGAGAATAAAATGTTGTAATTGTCTTTAAACAATTCAGCAAACAAAATATAAATTAAAGTCTACAATTGCTTTCTCTTTACATTAGACATTTCATGTAGAAACGAATCCTTCTTCTTGCTTAAATTGAGTATCATCTCTTGGTTTTCTTCATTTCTAATAACAAAATAAATCAAGAATAGAATGCTCTTTTCTAAGATGTCGCTCTTAATCTCCCATCCTTTCTTATTTGCATTACTTACTAGAACATCCTTCTCTCTAAATAGGGTACTTGTTTCTTATATCAGGTTTTCAATCAATTTATACATCAAATCATGAAATCCCAAGTATCTCAATAACTTTTATCTATAATATATGGTCAACACATCGATTGATAATGAGTTATTGATTTTCCAAACATACTTTTATTATTGATCGATTGTGGCCGATTTCAGTGATTATAATTGTTCTTCCTATTTATCCCTCATTGGACTCTGTGCTGAGACATCTATTAGATCAAGTTCTGCCCTTGATACAAATTATTCTAAGACTGCTACTTCTTATTTTATTTTGCTCTTAACCATCTTCTCTTCTTGTGCCTAATAATGCTTCTCCTCATTTTCCAACTAATTAATCTCCATGAACATTTGCATATCAGATTTTGCAGCATAATCAGGGAAGAATATCACTAGCATATCTGATAAGGCATCATTAATAGTTTCATAGTGTTTGTTAGAGTCTTTTTCTAAGGATTCTTTTAAATCTATGATTGCAAAATGCAGTTTCCAATAAATATTTGAAAAGTCTGTAAATATGTTCTAATTTACTTATAATTGCAACTCTCCTTAATCAAATGCCTCAATTAAAATAGTTTAATTCAACGTTTAAAGAAAGTTACTTCTTGATGAGTAGATCAGCCACAATAATTCAGTCACTTTGGCTGACAGTCTTATTTGATTCAATGTAAGCAATTCAATCAAAAAGTACACCAACGATATATCAGTTTATTTTATACCTCCTAAATATTCTAAGATCACAGTCTTACGAGCATAAGAACACTCTCTCAATATTGTTGTCAATTCTTGAGTTGTGAATATATCCTTTTGATTGAGTTGACTTTGTGATTGCTATCCTCTTGTATGATAACTTGCTCGTTTGGCTTATCTCAATCTTTAAACGACGTCTGCATACTTTTTATCCTTGGCGAACTTCTATAAGTATTGGAGATCATCGAACATTGTTTAGTTGTCATCTGTGATAATAAATTGGTCTGCCATTCTGGATTGCTAGAATTACTCTAACAGAATTAGTATCTCAATTAATTCATCAAGCCAAATCATACTCTTTGCATAAGTCGTTCTAGACACTGCCCTTTATGCCACTGAACTCTCAAACAAATAATCCTTCACTTCTAAAGGTTTCTGTTCTTTTGACTTTTTGTTGTCCTACAATTGATGTTTGATGTACTTCTCCTCCAGAGTAGCTGAAACAACAGAGTTCTTGAGGAATTCAATGAATTTGTGATACATATTATAAAAATTGTGAGCATTGTTAAGATACTCAATGAATAGTCCTTTTTTTAAGAACTCTGTGAATGTTAAAATCAATTGTTTGATATAGATGTGATCAGTGCCTTTTATTTCATATATGGANCTTCTCTCTAAATAGGGTACTTGTTTCTTATATCAGGTTTTCAATCAATTTATACATCAAATCATGAAATCCCAAGTATCTCAATAACTTTTATCTATAATATATGGTCAACACATCGATTGATAATGAGTTATTGATTTTCCAAACATACTTTTATTATTGATCGATTGTGGCCGATTTCAGTGATTATAATTGTTCTTCCTATTTATCCCTCATTGGACTCTGTGCTGAGACATCTATTAGATCAAGTTCTGCCCTTGATACAAATTATTCTAAGACTGCTACTTCTTATTTTATTTTGCTCTTAACCATCTTCTCTTCTTGTGCCTAATAATGCTTCTCCTCATTTTCCAACTAATTAATCTCCATGAACATTTGCATATCAGATTTTGCAGCATAATCAGGGAAGAATATCACTAGCATATCTGATAAGGCATCATTAATAGTTTCATAGTGTTTGTTAGAGTCTTTTTCTAAGGATTCTTTTAAATCTATGATTGCAAAATGCAGTTTCCAATAAATATTTGAAAAGTCTGTAAATATGTTCTAATTTACTTATAATTGCAACTCTCCTTAATCAAATGCCTCAATTAAAATAGTTTAATTCAACGTTTAAAGAAAGTTACTTCTTGATGAGTAGATCAGCCACAATAATTCAGTCACTTTGGCTGACAGTCTTATTTGATTCAATGTAAGCAATTCAATCAAAAAGTACACCAACGATATATCAGTTTATTTTATACCTCCTAAATATTCTAAGATCACAGTCTTACGAGCATAAGAACACTCTCTCAATATTGTTGTCAATTCTTGAGTTGTGAATATATCCTTTTGATTGAGTTGACTTTGTGATTGCTATCCTCTTGTATGATAACTTGCTCGTTTGGCTTATCTCAATCTTTAAACGACGTCTGCATACTTTTTATCCTTGGCGAACTTCTATAAGTATTGGAGATCATCGAACATTGTTTAGTTGTCATCTGTGATAATAAATTGGTCTGCCATTCTGGATTGCTAGAATTACTCTAACAGAATTAGTATCTCAATTAATTCATCAAGCCAAATCATACTCTTTGCATAAGTCGTTCTAGACACTGCCCTTTATGCCACTGAACTCTCAAACAAATAATCCTTCACTTCTAAAGGTTTCTGTTCTTTTGACTTTTTGTTGTCCTACAATTGATGTTTGATGTACTTCTCCTCCAGAGTAGCTGAAACAACAGAGTTCTTGAGGAATTCAATGAATTTGTGATACATATTATAAAAATTGTGAGCATTGTTAAGATACTCAATGAATAGTCCTTTTTTTAAGAACTCTGTGAATGTTAAAATCAATTGTTTGATATAGATGTGATCAGTGCCTTTTATTTCATATATGGATTTGCTTTTCCAGAAGTTTGTGATGAAATCTGATAAAAATAACCAAAAATCAACTGTTGTATCGCTTTCCACCAAATATTTTTTGGCTACCTTTTAAAAGACATCAGCAATCTTCTTCTATGCAAATGTGTAGAGAATGATGTCGTACTCCTCTTTTTTAAACATGGATAAGAATCCTTTCCCTTTGTTCTATTTGACAACCATTTTTAAATACTAAGGGAATTAAGCTCTTGGCAAAGGGTTTAAGTGTTTGGCCATATATGAATTCTGGAATAACTCCAAAAAGTACGATTTGGTTAATGATGAAATGCTATTATCTTGGATTATCTTGGCTACCGTATAGAAGGGGAATAAGTGCTTGATTTCCTTAAGAGTCAAAGCAGGGGAGGACTTAGAAATTTCCGAAGCCAACCTCACACAAGAAATGATGTAATCATGCAATGCTAATCTATTTGTAAAATTCAAGCCATCTATCATTATCGGACTTGAAATAGGAAGACCAGAATCCATGGATTGTCTTATGGTTTTCTAAAAATCCTAGATCTTTTCCCTCAAAATCGATTGAATATTGCCGTCAAATATGAGTTGGGCAAATATGGAATCCTTATTTTGCTTGAAGATATGATCAATTATTCCTTCGATGCCCTCCTTTTTTCTGAACTCAGTGAAAAGACAGAAGGCAATTAATAAATTAAAGGCATGTTTGTTGTAGTTTGTATATTTGGTTTCCTTAGATAATTGAGTTACTTCAAATTCAAACGAAACCATAACGTCAGACTACTAGAACAATTAAGTAATCAAGATGTCTAATCTCATCAAATCATTTACTTATCCTTTCAGAAGTATGTGCTTATAAAGACAATACCATTATACGACATATAAGGAGTTATCATTTGAATTCTTACAAACCAATTACAAAAACGAGGAAAGTAAATCAATTAGTTGATTGATATCCTATTGAAACATTTCCTCATCCTACTTGATAGAATCTTTATCTTCGTATAATAACCCATTGATATTTAATTCGTAGATTATCTTATTGACATAGTCTATGCAACCAATTTCTCTGGCTATACATTGCCTTCTTGCCAAAGGTTCAGAGATTAAGTTTTCTTAGGCTAAGGCTTCTTGAGAGGCGGTTAACCATAACATGATCTTGAACAGTGACTTGACTGCTTGATTGACATTTTACACGGTTTAGGCTTGGCACCTGAGGAATTGGGAAGCAAGATCTTTGGATTCTTTGGAGTCTTTGAATTTAAGATTGCTGAATTTGAATTTTAAGGTGGATAGTTGGATTGAGTTTTTAGCTAAAACTGTGAGTGGGAACATTAAATCTAAGACTTCACTCAATTCCTCTATTTCACTTTAGTCTACAACTTCAAATTTAAAATTGGAACCTGAAAATTCCTCATTGGCTAATACATCCAAATATTTAGTATTGAGAGGATTCAAATTAATAAAAGTAGGTTTGAAGGTTTCATCATCAGATTTATAATGTCTCATATCAACTTTGTTTTTGGCTTGACTCTTCTTTTCACTTTCGATAAACTCAAGAACTTCCTTTTCTTATGATGATAATTGATATTTATTCTTTTTTACGAATGAATCTAAATCAGGGATCAAAGTAATCCATTCATCGTGCTATTATCTATACAAAGTTTACTCTAAATTATCCTCTCCATATTGATTAAACATCCCTAACTTTGTAATTAATTTAACTTAATACCCACCCTCTTCCTAATTGTCGACTTCAATTGGACATTTTCCATCTCTCGTTGCAATATTAAATGTTGTATCATTTGTAAATGGCAACTAATCTTTATAGAATATAGGATTATTGCCCAGCTTAGTTACAAATAGCAATTGATGATCAGACAAACATGATCCTGATTCAGGTTCTTCCATATTTCCTTGAGTTTATTAGTATTGAGTTGCAATACGTTCGTCCTATTGGGTTTGAATATTATTAAAATTATTTTAATTGACGTTATTTGATTGAGTAATTAGATTTCTATATAATTTGATACCTGGCAGATTCTTTTACACAGTAGACTTTGGTTCATTTTATTTACTAGTCTCTAGTTTTTTTGATGACGTAGTATTGATTTATCGATACTTATAGATAACATCTTTTGATAATTGCAGCTTATTATCGAAAGGATTGACTCTTAAGAATTCCCCTGTTAACATGTGTCGAAGCAAGAAAGTAGTGTAGCCTACCAAATTGGGCTTATTTCCAACAGAGAATTAAATTTCATCACTATACTTTTGGTCATTTTCTGGCAAGATCTAGAAGATTGAGGCTGCCCTCTCTATTGAATCAGAATTCTAGATGTCATTAATCTATAGATAAACTGACGGGTAGCATCCAACTGCATTAATCGATGATGTCAAGTAACCTTTATTAATTTGGTTTTCTTATGCTTCCTCAACCTTGATTGATCTTTTCCTTGATTCCTATCTTTCTTTCTTTATCTTCTATTGCATGTGGACGATGCGTACATACTAACCAAAGAACAAATGATTTTTGTCTTTGTCTTATTTCAACACAATTGCTTGAAGGGTGTTGTGGCTGATGGACTCTTTTGAATCGGTTGTGAATTGCTTGTATTGAGCCTTGTAAAACTTGAATTAGTATTGATTCTCAATCATGGCTGGGATAGTTAGAAATTCGTTATTGTGATCAAGATTCTAAGATTTCACTACTTCAGGCAGGCGGTAAATTTCTTGTAAGGTGTCAAATTTTAAAATTGTGTCACTTTGAACTAGAAGGAATTGGTCGAAAGAGTGTACTGGACATCCCTATTTAATGTCTAACGCCAAGGGATCAGGTTGAACTGTGAAGTACATTGAAGAACTCAAAATTGTTCCGATATTTGAATTTGAATTATTGTTCTCTGCTCTTAGTAAAAAGACTTAACTCAATGGTTAATAGAGCATTATTGTGTCTCCGTACATTATTTTTTACCCTCTGGTTTGTTTCAACAGATTTTGATTATATTTTTTCTCGGTTTCCATTCTCGTGTACAGAAGTTGTTTCTAAACATCAAAGGAGGCTCCAATGGACTTGTCTGAATTGTATTTTTTTTGAGCTTCGTATAAAAGTTTGGGGAATACTGTGAACACCATGTGTTAAGGGAAATTGTACATGTTAAATGTGCAAGAATTACCTAATTAAAGCTTTGTTTCCATGAGGTACTGTTCGTTTCTTGCGAGCAAATAATAGATCTTATTATCCACCATGCATCTAAGAATAATATTATCTCCATATTTCAAGATTTATTATTCTTCCTCCATAAAATAAATGAATTAATTATATTTTGTTGTAATAAGCGAGATTGCCTTTTATTCCCATTACCACCAAAAGTTAAATATAAGATCATAAATTTAACTCATTTATTCAGTATTACATTCATCTCACATTGTTAAAAAACTAAATAAGTATTTCTCATAATATCAACAATCTATTATATTCTTAATATTTAATCAATTAATTTAACCAAAATGGGTCAATAATATAGCCAATTACAATTTCTATTATAACTCGTCTTCTTTGCGGAATAGCATCACTCGCCAACAGAATCTTGTTTCAAATCTCCCATTTGTTCAGTTATCCTCAAGATAATTATTGAATAGTGCTCTTTTGCCTAAATGGTTTCACTTACAATACTGTTGCAATGGTTGTTTCTATTGGTACCTCTATATCATATTCTAAAACATATTCCATGACTGGAATGGTTTAATTTTTAAACACAATTTATAAATCTAAATATAACATGAAAAAGACGAGATTCTTATTATAGTTTTCCATAAAAGAAGCTCAACATCAGGAGGACAAGAGGATTGAGTTAGAAGCCATGAATAATGTCGAAAAAGAAATATAACGATTCGAGAACAGTGAGTAAATTTATAAAATAAAGTAGTGTATGGAAAATGAAGCCTCTCAAGATTATTCAAAAAATAGCTATTTTTATCACAAAAATGAAACACTTCTCCCCTATTTATAGATTTAAGATTTTGAACAAGAATATATTTTATCTGATTAGGGATCGAACGAGTTCATTTTAATATTACCTATATAGTCGACTGTTAGAAAATCAGCCTACAAGGGTATAAGGCATTTTAATAAATTTAGTTTGGCGAAATCAAGTACAAAGCCAAATTAATGAATGCAATTTGGTGGAGACTATGGTCATTCCTTAAAAGTAATCAAACTGTTTTATTACCTGCTGACAAATTTCTATTTGTTTGGGATGTCATCTTAATGTTTGTGACGATAGTGAATATTTTGTATGTTCCTTTCTAGTTGTCATTCGATTTGGGCAAGGAAGAAATTGGAAATGCTTACTTGTTGTTTAGTACTCTTCCAAGTTGCATTTTTTTAATCGAATTAATCTTGAATTTTTTTAAAGGCTATTATGTCAGAGGAATATTACATACTTCCAAACGAGATATATTTTGGCATTACATAAAAGGGGAGTTCATTCTTGATCTCACAGTTGTGCTACCCTTCATAATCTCATGGTTCGGCTACTCATTTGCCAATTACCTTATGTTGATTCGCATGACCAAGGTAAGAAGGACTATGGTAGTCATAGAAGAGATCTCTAATTTCAAAGAAAAGACCGCAGTTATATACTCTCTATTCTGCTTGATTTATTCTCTGTTGCTGATATCTCATTTTTGTGCATGTTTATTTCATTACTTTGCCATTCTTGAGATGGATAATGGATACTCGCATACTTGGCTACATCAGCAAGGAATATACGAATCAGATGCATATGTGAAGTACTTTACTTCATTGTATTGGGTAACCATAACCTCAATGACTGTGGGATATGGAGACATAGTACCTGTGACAACACCTGAGAAAATACTAGTAACCTTTATGACATTTCTAGTTGTGGGTACTTTTGGATATGCCTTGGGAATGATTTAAAGCATATTCTACAAATTAGCCGAATAACAAAATCTTAATAATTCTAAACTTAGATTAGTGAGCAATCACATAAAATAGCGGGGGTTAAATACCTAATTGCAATTTAGAGTTCGGAAATATATTGAATATTATTTGTAATTTAAATAAGAGGAGGAATTAGATTTGGATGAATTGATGGGATAATTGAATCCAAAATTAAAGTAAGAAGTTCAAATAGCTATGTATTTCAGTTATTTCAAGAAATCGAAATTGTTAGGTTCAAATCTTTCAGATGAAATACTAAAAAAACTGTGTTTTTGTGTTCATGAAAGAACTTATGCACCTGAAGAATTTATAATCAAGAAGGATGATCATCCTGAAAAACTCTACATTGTGCTATCAGGAAAAATTAAATCAGTTTTGTTAGATAGGACAATCAAAAGATATATAAGTGGTAAACTGGTTTGTGAAAGAGAGTTCTTCTTTTAGGATTAGATGTAATTTGACATGGTGGCCTAAACATTTGTCTAAGTAGCTTATATCAATTAAAATGATTTCTTGAGTATTCTTTAGAAAGACGCAAGATAGTATGAAAAATATAGAAAAATTTTGGATGGAACCTAATTTGGAGACAACAACAATCAGATAATATGTGAGGCATGTTCTAGTCATCACCAATTCAAACATTGTCCATTAGTCTTCTTTAGGAAAAATAAGAATAAAGTGATCTCAATTTACAATAGCAGTGTTGACCACGAAAGGCAAATGTATATGAGATAGAGAAAGAAAAGAAGGTTTAATTCCTTATTGGTTAAGGAAAGAGCCTTTGAATAATTTCTAGAGTAGAATAAGTCGCTCGCTGTGGTTGACAACAAGCTTCTCATTAGATTAGGCTTACAAAGAAATGATGATGACGAAACATCGTATCCTGATTAGACTTCGGCACAACCTCCTCAATTAACTCCACAAAGTCAGTTAGAACAAAAATTCGTTTTTAAGAATAGAATTACTAGGTAAGTGAGTCATCGATGTTTATTTACAGCTACATCTTCTGGTAACAATGGCCAAGAAAATTAAGAGGACAACCAAATTTAAATTTTTAATACAGAAACAAATATCGATAAAGTAGAGGAATACGATTATTATTATCCTCATTATAATATTACAAAAGTAATTAAGTTGATTAACAATCAAAATATTTATTCAAAAGTCTTGGATAAGATAAGAGGTCATAAAAATAGATTTGCTCAATATATTGCACGGCAGATTATGTATAAAATTTTATGAATAACCTTTTTTATTTGTAAATTTAATTATATAATTAACAAAAATAATTTGTATATCTGATTCAAATCTTATTTTATTTAGATTCACTTTTATACTTCATTCGGATAAATTATTTTATGTAATTAAACATATATAGAAAGACTATTTTAGTATATCTAAAAGGATGTTAAAAAATGTTCCAATTTTGTTTATTGTGAAATTTATATGGCAAATCTATTTATATAATTAATAAAATTACGAAAGATTTTAGAATATTAATTAATGTACATTATAAATTAGCAAAACTAAGGTGAGAATTTCTTAGACTGATATATTATTTTAAATGTGTGTAAAATGAATGATATCTATGATTTTATTCTAAGATATTACTATTTATGAGGTATTCTGGTGATTAAAATTAAATTTCTAAAATAATTTCATTAGGAATTAGAGAAATATAAAAAGTAGTAATAAAATTGAAATTATTATATTTTTTAAATGTCAAATAAATCAAAGGAAATCTTGTTAGATAACAACAATATGCTTTAAAATTAGAATTAATTAATAGAAGACATTTGCAATGTTTTAGAGTAAACAAATCAAAATGCTGCGAATGTTCAGAAGGCACTTTTGGAATAATAAGAAAAAATAGTGGTTATTAGACATGAAGTATCAATTAACTTTAAAATTAGTGCATTTCAATAAGGACGAAGACAAGAAGAGTTGATAAGCAAACAAACTAAATTATCAGGAGGGAATTCTGCATGAAACTAATTCTCTATCTAATTGTATTTCTACTATTGGCAGCTAATATTGTTGTGCTGGCTATCAAAATATCTAGAAAATGAAAATTACATAAAATTAAACATATAGATAATTTTCTCATTTAGTTATCAACATATATTTAATAAATCATATCAACCATTATTTTATTGATGATCAGATTCAATTCTTTATTTAAATGGAAAATCAAATTTTTTTTGGTAGTATTTCAAAGTGAGATTTGATTCGTATTTTATGTCTGTCGATTTTAATAATTAAGGTAGAATATATATATTACAAATTAATTTATTTTATTTTTTGAAATTCCATTTAATTAATCTAATAAAAATGAAGAAACAGTGTAAGTGCGCTCAGGAATGAATAATTTTTGTATAATTCAATGAGAATGAAACATGAATATTCATATGGAATTTGAAAATGTATATAAAAAAGGGTTTTTTAATTAATTTCTAGAAAATGTGATAACACACGTGTTTTTGGATATATATTATTTAAGCTATGGTGGATGCAAATCATTAATATTTTAATGAATAGTAAATAGAAGGCCTTTGCCTTGCTGTTGCTCTTTATGCTCTCTGGAGTATAAGTGATGACATAGGATCTGACTGATGAACAAAGAAAGTTATTGGAACAATCTTAAGAAACCCATGAATTCTAGGCTGAAACAGGTAGATTGATGGACATTCTTATCAATTCTCTCTATACTCAAAAGGAAATCTTTCTTAGAGAATTAATCTCAAATGCTGCAGATGCCCTTGATAAAATTCGTTTCTTAAGTGTGAAAAATCCAGAGATCTTGGGAGACAAGACAGAATTAGCAATTAGAATTGAAATAAACACAGAAGAAAAGTCAGTTTCAGTAACAGACAGTGGTATTGGTATGACAAAGAATGATCTAATCTCCAATTTGGGTACGATTGCAAAATCAGGAACAACTCAATTCATCGAGGCCATAAAAGGTGGAAATGTAAATTTGATTGGTCAATTTGGTGTTGGTTTCTATTCATGCTTCTTGGCAGGACAGAAGGTTACTGTTGCATCAAAGAACGGAGATGATGATTAATACATTTGGGAATCTCAAGCAGCTCATTCATTTGCTGTATCTAAAGATCCAAGAGGAAACACTTTGGGTCGTGGTACTTAAGTCACTATTCATTTGAAATAAGACGCTGTTGAATTTGCTGAAGAGTCAACAATAAGAGAGTTGATCAAAAAGTATTCTGAATTTATCAACTTCCCAATTTACTTGAAGGTGACAAGAGAAGTTTCAAAGTAAGTAGAAGAGGAATCAGAATAGTAAGATCAATAAGATCAATAGGATTAAACTGATGATGATGAAGTCAAGGTTAAAGATGATGATGATGATGCAGATACAAAGAAGAAGGCTACTAAAACAGTTAAAGAGAAGGTGTCTGAGTGGGTGTAAGTAAATGAAAATAAAGCTATTTGGTTGAGACCAAAGGAAGAGATATCAGATGATGATTATAAGAAATTCTATAAAGTCTTGTCTAAGAATTCAGGCGAAGATCCATTTAATTGGGTTCATTTCAAAGCAGAAGGTGAAGTTGAATTCACATCTCTTATTTATGTTCCGAAGAGAGCACCCAGTGATATGTTTGATAACTATTATGGAAAATAAACTACAAACTTGAAATTGTATGTTAGAAGAGTTTTGATCAGTGAAGAATTCGAAGACATTCTTCCAAGATATTTGAGTTTCGTCAAAGGAGTTATTGATTCAGATGAATTACCCTTAAATGTCAATAGAGAAACACTTTAATAACTTAAGATGTTGAAGGTTATCAGTAGAAAGATCGTTAAAAAGATCTTGGAATTGTTCCAAGATGCTGCCTCTTATGATGATGAAGACGAGGAAGATACTGAAGAAGGAGAAGAAGATGATAACATGGCTGAAACAACTCCAGAGGAATAATAAAGATTGAAAGATGAGAAGAGAAAGAAGAAGATAGATGAGTACAATGAATTCTGGAAGGAATATGGAAAGAATATCAAATTAGGTGTCATTGAAGATTCATCAAACAGATAGAAATTGGCTGAATTAACAAGGTATCATTATTATTTATACTATTATTTGAAATATGTTATGTAATGATGACAAATTAATATGGATAATAAATGGAATTATTTCCATTTATTAAGTGATCATATAAACAGTCGTCTGATCTAACATAACATATTTCTAATCCAACATTATCCATATATTAAATATTATGCCTAATATTTATTTTAGGTGGTATTCAAGCAAGAATTCAACTGAATTAACTTCATTCGATGACTATATTGAAAGAGCAAAGCCAGGATAAGATTCTATCTATTATTTGGCAGGTGAAAATAAAGAATAATTGTTGTCATCTCCAATCATTCAAGGCTTAATCAAAAAAGGATATGAAGTCTTATTGTTGGAAGATCCAGTCGATGAATTCACATTCTAACACTTGAATGAATACAAATAAAAGAAACTCGTTAATGTTGGCAAAGGTGATTTCAAGCAACCAGAAGATAATGATGAACAAAGAAAGAAATA
>CAJJDP010000141.1:15155-115586 GCA_905182995.1 Paramecium octaurelia | reverse complement strand
TTGGCAGGTGAAAATAAAGAATAATTGTTGTCATCTCCAATCATTCAAGGCTTAATCAAAAAAGGATATGAAGTCTTATTGTTGGAAGATCCAGTCGATGAATTCACATTCTAACACTTGAATGAATACAAATAAAAGAAACTCGTTAATGTTGGCAAAGGTGATTTCAAGCAACCAGAAGATAATGATGAACAAAGAAAGAAATAGAAAGCTTTGAAGAAAGTATTCCAACCCTTGACTGACTGGTGGAGAAAATTGTTATCAGAAAATGTTGATTCAGTTGTCATTTCATAAAGATTGATTGAAGATCCCATCATTGTGGTTTCCTCAGAATCTGGATATTCAGCTAATATGGAAAGAATCTCAAAAGCTTAGGCTTATTCAAGCAAGGGAAGCAATTCTCATCAATTTGGTAAGAAGATTGTTGAAATCAATCCAAATCATTAAGCTATTTAAGAATTGTTGTAGAGAGTCAAGGATGATCCTGATTAGGAAACTGAAGAAATGGCTAGAGTTCTCTATGAGGCTGCTTTAGTCAATTCAGGTAATTTATATCATTGATTGTAATTATAGGATATTCGATCCCAAATCCAGAAAAGTTTGCTAGTAGATTCTATAAATTGTTTAATTCTGCCTTGGGTATCGATAGGGATGCACCAATTAAAGATTTTGAAGTTGAGATCGAAGAAGAACCTGAGACTTCATCTGAACCCCCAGTTGATTAGGATGGAACCAAATGGGAAAAAGTGAATACAGATGATGCATAATGGGAAACTGTAAGTAATGATAAAAGAGATGATTTATGATTCCTTTACACATTTTGTATTGTTAATTTTTACCTTGTTTATTCTCATTTCAATCTAATCTGGAGGGATGTATAATATTCTCTTAGAATATTTTTATAATTCTAATTTATTTAATTATTAACAGTAATAAATAAATTTTTGAAATACAAATGAACTCCAACTCAGACTAGTAATCATGATTTCTATTTCCTTAGTCATTTTCTTTTCAAAGTATTACTCATAGGGAATTCAGGTGTAGGCAAGTCGTGTATGCTGATGAGATATTCTGTATTACATATTCATTAATCCAATAAGGAAAATCAATTCACCAATAATTTCTACAACACCATTGGAGTGGATTTTAAAACTAAAACTGTCGCCATAGGAGAACATAATGTTAAATTGCAAATTGTAAAATATGTGATTATATTAAAATAGTGGGATACTGCTGGCTAAGATCGATTTAGAACTATAACCTGTAGTTATTATAGAGGTGCCCAAGGAATTATAATCGTTTATGATATTACTGACAGGGAATCTTTTGAAAATGTGAAAACTTGGATTGCTGAAATTGATAAGTATTCTATATAATTAATATGAGATACGCCTCTGAATCAGTGAACAGAATGTTAGTAGGAAATAAGGCTGATATTACAGAAAGAAGAGAAGTCTCTTATGAAGAGGGTTTAGAATTATGTAATTTCGATTTATATTATCTAGCAAGACAATTTTAAATTCCCTTCTATGAAACAAGTGCCAAATCTTCAACCAACATTGAAGCTGCCTTTACTCATATTACCAAAAATATATTGAACCGCGAAATTCATAACTCCAAAGCTGTAGTTAGAAAGACATCGAATATGAGATTATAAACCAGATAATAGCAATAATAATAATAGGAAAAGAAGAAGCAAGAAGATTTATGTTGTTGATTAACTATTATTTTTAATAAGCAATACTTAGTTTAGGATAAAATGACTTATTTCTAAACATTTCATTTATATTATTTTGTTTCCTTTCATTTTGAATAAATGAAATAAATGATCATATGTAATGCATTTATAAACAAAGAATCTTCAAAATTTTTATAATAATCATTTTTAAGTTCATATAAAATATGGATCATTTTACACTCCCAAGTCAGAAATCTGATTGTTATTCTATTAGTCAATTTTATCTTATGCTTCTTCAACATATAACCTTTCATTTTATATATCGACGTTAATGATTCATTTTTAATGTTATTCCAAATAAATAAGGCGGTAAAATTAGGATAATTTTGATTCTTCCTTAATAATGATTATCATCTATTGAATTTCACTGTCTTACATTATTTAGATTATGAGTAAGAACGAAAAGTAATAGAAAACCCACAATTAAAACAGTAAGTGTATATACTTATTATGGTTAAGAAAACACACTTAAAATTTTCAATATAGAATTATTGCATAATATTTAATACCCTTGTAAATAAATGAAATAATTTAGGTGAAATAGTTAACAAACTTGTTTCAATAGACCCAAAGAACAAGAATATGAGGGATCTAATTGGTTCGGATAAAATCTAATTTTGACGATTTTAATTTACAATTAAGACTTAAATATACTATAATTTAGTGGTAAGTTATGATAATTTGATGGTTATGTTGGAATTTTTGCCAATTTTAGTGAGGGAGTGATGAAATCAATTTCAACTAAATAATTAGTTTATATGAATTAAATTCTTTAAATATATTTTAGTATTTTCTGTAATCACTACCCCGTTTTTGAGTTGGCCTTTGATTCTACAGTTTTAAGCATTGTTTATAATTCCTCACTATTATATCGAATATAGAGGGAAATTTTGGGATTAGCGCAGGCACAAACACTCTGGTGAGCAATGCATCCCTTTTTTAAACATCTATAATGATCAAGAAAAGATTTACTTTCCACAGAAAATATAACTAAAGAACATATAATTGGAACAGATTTTGCAGACATTGCGATCGTATTTTTCTAATTTGTTTGCGAACTCTACAGTCTTAACCTATTCGTAGAGAACTAGGATGCTGTTTCGATTGGCAATTTCAGAATGAATCATCACTTTAAATTTGTCGAATATCTTAAATTATTACAACAAGAATACCTTATTCCATGATTGTTTAGTAAATTTGACTTGATCTGCCATGAGAACAACTTTGGTTAGCAGCCACTCCAATGGAAAACTAACCTATACAGAATTAAAAGGGAAGGATTACCTTTTTAAGGTTGCCATCCATACGATACTCAGTTGAAGCACGTTCATATTCATCAAGCCATTGTGTAGGAGCAACGTTGACAGCCTCGCTACAATTGAATCCTATAATTTATATTTAATAAAATACCATGTGAGAATCCTGCATGATAGGTAGCACCCAGAGTGATAATAAGTTCACCAGGGTGCTGTTCTGTCCTGAGGATTGTAATTTATTGTTCGGCCAACTCGATAGGCGAAATCTGACACACGATGTCGTACAACAGACGAGGGTTATGTATTCTTTCTTTCTCATACTTCTTATTGAAATATTGTAAAAACTTTTCACTGTGAGAGGGAGGTATCGCATACCTAATGTTAGAGAAGACATTCATACCAAGTTTTGGGAGCTCCGGCATGCATGTAGTTCATGGAATTTAAATTCAAGTCCTCCTTATGCCAACAGAAGTTAGCATACTTCATTCCCAAGTAAAGCCAAGGCACTGAAATTCCGCTCATCTCACTCTTCTCCTGGAGAACCTGAAAGATAGAATTGCAATTCTTGTTTATAGTACTCAGATTTCCCAATTAGCCATCTTGGTAGCCAGTGGCGTACTTAGTTGCCAACAAATCAGCTGCATACTCCACTTCTAGTTCACTATACCGGTCTGGAAAGTCAACTATTGACCAGAATTCTATCTCGTTCTATCTGATTTGATTTGAAACTTCCCTTACTCCCTATAACTTGTGACTACATTCAAACTTGTTGGCGTAACTCATATACTCTTGCAAGGTGTATCCTACAGTATTTGAACCAAATATCTAAACTATGGTTAAACAAATACCTCCCCGGCCTGTTATGAATTTAAAGTCTACACTCGTGTCTCCACTCTCTTTCCCTTCAACTTCTACTCCAAGTCACTAAAGAATTTTTTTTCCGGAACTATTAACTCAGAAGGCAAAAGCAATTTCACTATTCCGAATTTCTCATACCCTTTGGCATAAAGATCATCTATTGTCTTAAAGGGATCCTAAAAGAAGTCTTAGTTAACGTGCAACGTCGGAACTTCCCTAAATTATAGATCTTTTATAGAATATGGGAAACGTTCCAGTAATAGTTTTGCGTGAGGCTCAGTAATATCGTCAGAATTTTTAAACTTTCTAGAATGCTTTTTCTATTTCAATTATCGAATCATATGCTTTGGAAGCTTATTTTATATAATAAATTTATCTAACCTTTAACATGTTCTGCTTTAATGATGATTTTTTAAAAGATACTTCTGTTTTAAATCCCCAATAATTATATATTTATAATTATAACATACCCGTGCATGTGAAAACCGACGAATTCTATTAAGAAACATATAAAATTATATAATTCATTCACAAACTAATTTCAGTCACCCTTTCTGATTTCCAACTCTACTCTCTAACTAGTGCTATTAGGAATTGGTCTCTCTTCCATAATCCTCCTTTAATCTTTTCACAAACTACCTTGGCTTTGCACTATCACTATAAGACTTCTAGCACTCACCCTTCCTCAATCCTAAGTACCCAACACCTTTAAATTTGTTAACAACATTATGCGCTACTCAATACCCCTTCTTTATTTCCCCAAAATCTTTGTAATACTCTATTTAACAAAGATCTATTCTGTATTCTAACTTCTAAAATACAGTATTTTCAATCCAGTAATCCTAACTAGACTCCTTTGGTAAATATTGCTCTTTCTGATGATATTTCAAAATCATCTGAATACACATAAATTATTACTCCTTGTCATCATAATCAAAGAATTAATACTGTTGGAGCTTTAATAAAAAGGCGAACTATTTCAGCTACACTAAACCCTGGTGCAAAGCAACTAATCTTTTGCATATCTTTCCATAGATACTGATGGATCTAATTATATGATGTCAAATGAATCATAATATTAAATTTCTACATTCAATTTTCGGAGATGTGTAAATAAGTTGATTTCTTAAATCGACCAGGTCTTGTGGGTGATTGATAAAGTAATTCATTTGTCTTCTTATCTACCAAAACATGAAAATTAGTATCAAATACAAATCCACCCATTTCTACTAATAATTAATTCAATGTCTTATTTGGTTTATAATTCTTCTAATTTTAGAATCTCTTTTCAACTAATTAGAGATTTACCTTATTTCTTGATATTTATCTCCACCTTTACTTGTACCTACTCCAACAGACAATTCGACGAAATCTGAATCACTTATAAATCAATACTCATTATTATATTACTGGAAGTATATTAAGAGGAAGTGAAAATTTGAAGTATTTTATAATTCATATTTGAATAAATTAGAGATCATGAAATTCTAAATGTATTAATATTTCATTATTTTAGGTCGCAATTAATAACTTAATTTCTAAATATGATTTTGTGAATGCGTATGTGAATTAATAAAATAACTGAAATTAAATTTTAATAAATTTTAGTTAGTAAAAAATAATACATTCACTGCAATTATCTAAACATATTTCCTCCAACTTTATGCACTTACTCATATTTTTTATCAAGTTCTCCATTATGATGGATACTACGTGAAGAAATGAGTGTATTCTGACCTATAGTATTATCATTCAAGCATGAATAATTAGTGCTTGTAGTAAAATTCATATTGTTTTACAAAAGCTATTTACTTGGATCTCCTAAATGAGCTGTTGATTTAGTTTAGAACAGAGGAACTTTAACTTTTTGAATTATAGCATCTCCCAAGGATGGTCTTTTAGAGTCAAACTAAAAGATTCTATTCACAACAAGATTTGAATTGACAGTTGTAAGAGTGTTGGAAGGTGTGTTAATCTATTCATAATATAGATCTGAAGGATTTGTCTGCATTTTTGTAATGGTTTTGAAACTCTTGCTTTTTGCAATCAGAGTCATAATTTAGGAAACTGATGATGATATTTTCTATGCTCCCACTCCAGTCAAACTTTACAATTATTAAGACCAAATATTTAATAGACCTGCTCTCTTTCTTAGATAAGCAACACAAGATAATGCCAATATAGTCTAATCAGTCTGGAAATAGAGTTAATCATCTACAATTAACATTAGAATACAATACCTCTAATAACTTACAAAGCTATTTCAACATACTTGCTCTCCACTTCTTTAACATAATATAAAATCTAATTTTCTTATAAGTCCCTAAGTTTGATATGCTATTGATGAATGGAATCCTTATTTTCCTTCTACTGTTATTATACCAAACTATCATCATCATCAATCACTCCAAACGATAGTAAAGCTTCAATTCTGTCTAATAAGGTGTTTCTTTGTAGTTTCCATTCCATTTTTTGTATTATTAATCGTTCTGCCGATTTGAAATCCTAAATGCTGAACTGATTGATTTCAGGATGATTAGTTAAGGAGGCATATCTTTTTAACTTGCTTATAAATGGAACTCTCTCATCAAGTTCTTATGCTTTTGCTGCCAACATAAGAGCAGTAGAAACAAATAGATAAGTCTGATTTTCAGCCACAGCAACCTTATTGAAATACTCATCAATATAATTGATAGCCAAAAAGGAGGTATTGATTGAAAGATTAAGTCTTTCTGAAACTTACAAAATGAATTCTATGAACTATTATCTTTATTTGGAAGGCCCACATGGCTAACCATCAACCATCATCCGTTGTAGCACTTTAATTGGATTGAAAAATGCACTGTATTTCATCCTGAGTGTTTTATAAACCTTAGCATTGGGCTATGATTTAGTGATGAATTTTACATTATTTAAGAAAATGCCACAATCTGTGCAAATCATTTTCTCTGAATAGATATGTCTATTCTTATGAGAACATCCAAATACTTCGAAGTATTAATTACTATAATGGTGTTCAAATGGTTCTAATTAACTCATATATATACGTTAAATTTTATTTATTATTTATTAATAAAATTTCGAATAAATTCTGAAAATAAATTTTAGTAATTTAAATGAACATTTCCATTTGAAATACAAAAGAGCATTATAACTATAAATTATCAATAAGATTAAAATAAATTGTGTATCTTGATTTTCAAACAAATTGTCTCATCATTGTAGTCCTTCTTTATTTGATCTTATCTTTAGTTTGTTTTTTATATTTCTTGATGACCTTTTCTGGATTTTCTTCCTAAAAGTAAGCATCATAATTCGCCATATGATCAATACTAAATTGGCTATCAACATCAGAGTGACTCTCCATTTACTAAATAGTATTATCAACCTTCTCAGTCTTCAACGCAGAGCCAGGTTCCTTGGTAACACTGCCTTATAGATTCTAACTATTTTAAATGTAGTTTCTATTATAATGAATGTAAAAAAAATACTTAAGTTCGTCTATGATAGATTAAATCTCTTTATTTTTAGGCTACGCTATTGAAAGAAATTTCATCTTTCTTAGAAGTTCTGACTTTTTAGATTCATTATAAACGTGTCGATCTGGAGATTGTACCTTATCAAACTTTTCATTTTATTGGTGAATCTACTGAGGTTTATTAAGATTTTGAATTTCACTTTATTACAACAATTTACTCTTTTTCCTTTGAGCTAAATAATTGTTAGGCAATAGAGCACTCAAACCTTTGTCTTTTTTGGCAGGAACAGTCTTCTTTACCTATTCTTAGATTGGTGTTAGACTTGACATAGATGATGTTCTAACATTTCTAAGTTTTTCTAACTTAACGAAACTTTAGAATTTCTTCTTTTTAGTGAGATTTGATTTCTTTTTGATTTCCTCATCAGAATGCTTAATCAGTTACTGAGACTTTCTTAATCCATCTGATAATTCTATACTATGATTGTCCTTACTTTCATCAATCTTCATCTCATAATCATCATCTTCTATCCATTGTCCTCTCTTTCGTAATTATGCCTTTTCTTTCTCTTACTCGACTATCTTCTTAATATCCTCCATTTCCTCCTCATAATCATCCACATCTGAACTATACTCAATGTCTTCATCACTTGAATTTTGAGTGAATGTGATATTTTAGAAGTACTTCTTGATGGCTACAGCATTAACCTATACTTCTCGAATGTGAGACAGAGCCTTGAATTATTGTTTAACTACTCTTCTTTAATAGAGATGATCTCTTTAATTTTAGAGATTGTAGGTCTCTAAAATAATAGGCATTTTCTCAGGTATATAGAGTGTCTTTTTGCAATTAATGACTAGGTGCTTCTTGCTTTCGCAGATGTAGCATTTTAATTTTAATTAAACATTGTTGTTATTGAAGAGAACTTGATGTCTGATTTCAAAGAACTTCTATTTTTCAATAGAATACTTCTCTAGTCTTTTTAAAAATTGAGTTCTCGACAATTTGTAAATAACTGAGTATGTCAAGCAACGAGCTGAGGCAGTTCTCTTGTAGCCAGTAATAAAAGCTACTATTCCAAAGATGCCTGATTTCATTATATGCAATTTGATTGGCTTATCGCTATCTAAGTATATTTCCACTGAACCCTTGGTTAGAAAGAAGACTGGAAAGTCATCTATTTCTTCTCTTTCTTGGAATATCACTTCCTCTTGCGAGTAGTATTGCTATTAGATATCTTAAGCCAACTCAATTAAGAGGTCTTACTAGAAGTAACTGAAGAATTGATTGTATTTGAGCATCTTGCCTAAAGTTTAGTAAATTAATTCTTCTTTAAGAGCAGGAGCTAATTTGAGGATCATGGCTTATTCTAGTTCGTGATCCCTTGCTTTTTCTGATTCCCATAAATGATAAAGGTAGGCTTCTATTCTAGCTTTTAATTTTCTATCGACATTGTGTTCTCGCATAAATCTTTCTATAGCATTAACATACTTTCTAGAATAAATAATGGTTTAAGAAATACTGAAATTTCTGTTTATTTTCATTCTACTAATTAATCATCTCCCAAATTGCATTAACAGAATAAGCAAAAACGATGCAAGAGATGAATTGAGTCACCACAGTAACAAGAACTTCCCAAGCATTCTTAGGAGTTACATCTCCATATCCCACTGAAATCATCGTAGTGACTGCCCAATAAAACGAGTATAAATGCAATTCAAATATATGTTTTTTTAAATAAGTATAACCACCATGCATTGTGATCAAATCACTTTCACTTAGCCAAGATACACTTTCATCTCCTTTACTGAGCTCCCTTCTTCCCACAAAAAAGAAAACACATGCAAATAAATGACACAACCATGTGATTGTCAACATAACAATCAATAATCTATATTTTGCCAATTTTTAAGGTTCCAATTACAAATATTCTTATATCATATTGCTTGTTTTGAAGACTTCGTAAATTTTAAGAATGAATAAGAATATTGTGATGCCAAATTACCTGTCCTTGTGAAGAAATACTCGATACTCAATCAAACAACATAAGGGGATTAGATCCAGGAAGAAATAAGTTTTTATATAGTTTACAGCAATTTGCTTTCTTCCACTTACCAAATATCCTTATTTGTAAAAAGCAATATTGAAAGTGAGGGCAATGTCAATGATAAAAATACAGATTGCTATATTTAGAGCAATTGTTTCAAAGTCCTAATAGTCATTTGATTTATTTTCCTGGATAAGGGGTTAATAGGCAAATATGAAAGGTATTTAAAAGAAAAAGAGAACGACCAAAATACTATTTAGAACCTACCAAAGTATGTAAAATTAGGAGTCTGGTTCAAGAACTTTGACTTTATGAATGTACTTTTAAACATCCTTTAGGAATCCATCCTTTTCAGTCTCATATACATAATCATTAAATAATTCTTTTTGTCTAAGATCAATGATCTCTGCCATTGTAACCTTATTGGAAGATTTCTTACTTCCAAAGCATCTTTAAAATATGTTTGGTTGTTATCTCTTCATGTCTATTGTATTTCTGTATATGATGGTTTGATTGGCTTTGGTAGGAATGACTTTGGCTCTAGAGTATTGATCATCATCGACCATGGATTGATACAAGAAGTCGTCGTCGTTGACAATCTGTTCCATGAGGATTTCGCTATAGGTTCTATTTGAGATTTCTATTTGATTTGAGACTTGGAGAGTCTGTGGAAAGTTTGGACCAGAATCCTAGTCACTCATTAATAAATTTATAAAAATATAAGGAATGGGCCCAACTTAAGGCAAAGAGGTAAAGAATTGTAAATGATTTGAGTTATCTCCACAAATGAGAGAGAGAGTGCTAAAGTTATTCGCAAGATTCGATGTGGATGGATCAAAGTCGATTGAGAAGTCGGAAACAATAAAATATTGGTATTTATATAAATGTCAATGGTAATGAAGGAAGAGTAATTTCGCAAAATTGAATACAGAAGAATTATTTAAGTCAGTGGATACTGACAATAGTGGGACAATATCCGAAGAGGAGTGGCTAAACTTTTGGACATCAGTATTACGCAGCGGACACACAGAGGAAGAAATAGCAGACGAAGTAAACTGTGTGTGAATATCTGCATTTTAGTTAGAAAGCATTGAATCAGGGTCTTCGTGGGTAAAGTTCGAGAATTTGGAAAACAAGAAGGGTTGACATTGATCATCAATATACAAATATAAAAATATTATATAATTACATGTTATAATTTAGGAGAACTATTTTTGATTAAAATGAAGACGCAGTCATGTGGAAATAAGACAATCAACCACCTCCCCTTCCCTTATAATAACAAGGTACAATTCAATTGTGCTTTATCCAGGAAATGTATTGATGAAATAATATGACAAATTTATCCCAGTCTACTTGGAAATATGTCCTGAGAGATTATATAAAAGGCTTTCTCCAAACCAGCTTGTATACTGCACATTAGACAAGTGCAGGTTGAGAAAATTTACATTTTATGATCAAGTTC
The DNA here is from genome assembly GCA_905182995.1 of Paramecium octaurelia. Lineage (NCBI taxonomy): Eukaryota > Ciliophora > Oligohymenophorea > Peniculida > Parameciidae > Paramecium > Paramecium octaurelia. Next base: position 104,743 of record CAJJDP010000141.1, on the reverse strand, counting down.
TACCCCATCACAAATACGGCATAGCATTGCAATAAAGAGACCAATAGGAAACCTTCCTCATAGATTCAGCAGATGAGTTCAGGAAATGGTTTCTCTTATTCAAAAGATATTGCGTTTTGGATAAATTCAAACAAAAATTTAAAGTCCTAAACAAGTCTAAATTGGAAGATCCCTTGTTTGGACAATGTTATTATAATTGCATCCACAGCAATAATTACAAATTAGTAAAAATAATTGATAAAGCAAATATAACGAATTATTAATTACAATGTTTAGGCAAAGAAATTAGCAGTCTTCGTAAATTGAGGTATTATTTATCTAACCTAGTTCTCCTTTGATAATCTTCTTTAATGAACTTTATGAAGATGACACCAATATTTACATTGTATACAATCATTATTAGGGTTTGGACATGAGGAGTTGGTTAAAGGAGAATTCTCAAAATTTGGAAGAGAGATTGGTGGCTTAAATTATGTTCAATCTTCTAACAGCCATATCTCACATGCATTCCAGAGGAGTGTTTCATAGGGACATCAAATTGGATAGTATTCTAATTCAGAGTCAATTACCCTCGGTGTTATTGACTAATTTCTGTTATTCAGAGACCTACATCCCCTAAACCCCATTCAAGAAGTGTGGAACTCCAGGATTCATTGCCCCAGAGATCTTCAAAACAAAGTTGTACACCCCGAAAGCAGACATGTTCAGTTTAGGCTGTTTGTTTTACGTGCTTTATTTTGGGAAAATCCCGTTCAGTGGATCCTCATAAGAAGAGATACTGTCACGGAATGAGGCTGCAGTAGTGGACTATCAAATTTAGTAATGTCTTATAGTTAAAGAAGGAAGTAACTATGTAGGAAGGTGTCTTCTTCTGGGATAAATTTGTTGAAGGCTCTCTTGATTTCAGATCCAGAATAGAGGTTGTCAGCTTAACAGGCTCTTCAGCATCATTGGTTCATAAAGATGGGCACTAAACAGCAGGCAAAGTTTCACAAGAATATTATCAAGGGGAAGTCTCTTTCAACAATAATTGAGAATTCAGTGGATATCACTCACAGGTACGAAGTGATGTTATTGTGTAGTATGCAATGTCAGATACCGTCGAGCACTTTCATTGAGGATAAGGTGGATAAGGAGTTCACGGCCGACAACTTGAAAGACAGACTGCAGAAATTCAATTCAATTTAGTTAAAGCCTTCTAAGCATAGACACTAGTATTATTAATGAATATATATATATAATAAAGTAGAATTATGAATTGGCTTATTTATACTTATACTTGTTATTGTTAAATCATGCGGCTTTATTAAATACTATTTGGTCTCTGTGTTTTTCAACGTGATCGAGTAATTCTTCTAAATCAGCTCCACTCACTTCCATATCCTGAGCGATGTTTTTGAGATGCACTTTAAATTTATCAAACTGCTAATTTGTGATATTCAAGCCTTTATGAACTTCCACCAAATCTCTAATGGATTCTTAGATTATGTATACTTGCCAGTGTATTGAGTATTCTTGTCGCCCATCATTTGAGAGAAGAATCTCTTCTATTGATACCTAACCCGGCTCATATCCGCCTTCAAGAACTTGTCTCTTAGCAACTTATCGAACAAGACTTTGTAATAGAATTAGTCGATCAATTCAGACACTTGTTGATCCCCTCCAAATCTCTCATATAGTGATTTCTTGTTGTCCATTTCTTTAAAATCTTTTTATTAATTTATATATATAGAAGCATATTTATACTAATATTAAATATATTATATAATTTAAAATGTCCCTGGGCGTCCCTCTCAAAATCATGCACGAAGCAGTTCATCACATAGTTACAGTTGAACTCAAAACAGGCGAGATGTTCACTGGGTACATGGCAGAGGCAGAGGTAGCTTTGAGTATCATAGACAGGACACAATGAATGTGAGATTGGATGAGGTGTAGATGGTCACCAGAGATGGCAGACCCATGTCATTAGAATAGGTCTATTTGAGAGGCAGTCAGATTAGATTTGTTGTGATTCCAGATGTGTTTAAATATGCGCCTATGTTTAAGAAGATCAGAGCCAATGCCAAGAGCAAGAACATGCAGTAAATAAGAGAAAAGGCCAGATAAGTAAGAGGTATGGAATTCACATCATTTAATAATAATAGAGGAGTTGGTGCCTCGTATCAAATAGGGTTTGGAGTAGTAGAAGAAATGATAAATAAATATCTATTGTAATTTTAAGTTTAAATAATAAATTTTATGCCAAATTCTTTGAAATACTTGGTGGTTTATCGCCATGAAACTGAAAAGTTGATTGCCTCAAGCCTACTTGAGTCTGGAAGTGAGGTAACTTTCAAAAATGAGTTGTCCAAAGTCTGTTAGGATTTAAAGAGAAATCAACTGAGGATAGAGGAAAGATAGAAAGTTGATTCTGCAAATGGGAGTTGGTTTTGTAAAATTGACGACAAAGGGCTTTTATATTTAGTTTTGGGGGGTATGGGTATTGATTGTTAATTTAGTGCCCACCTATCCAGAGAGGCATGCTTATGCTTTGATTCAGGAGATTTAAAATGAATTCTCCAAGTTGGGCAATAGTGAATCATTGAAAGATGATGCCAGTCTTAAATTGCACATAAAGACACCTCTCAAGGAATTGGGCTTGAAGTATAACGATTTAGTTTCTTTGGATAAAATATACGAAGCAAGAATAAATGTTTTCATATGATGCTATTCTATAATTAGGTAGAGCAAACCAAAACGGTGATGGAAGATAACATTAAAAACATGATTAGCAACACACAGTAGTTGGATTAGCTTTAAATAAAGAGTGAAAAACTGGCGGATGGAGCAAAAAATTTTTCTAAGAATGCTGCTGATTTAGTAAGATTGCAAATTTAAACTTAGGCTTCGATTATGTATTGGAGAAACATGAAGTTAAAGATCATCATTGGATTGATCATCTTGGCTGGACTTTTATACATTATTGTCCCAATAATCATAAAAGTAAGTGCATCCAATTGATTTATGGCAAATTATATAATTCGTTTTTAATATTATATATAAATATGCGTACATCTCATATTTTATTGCTCATTGTTGCCATCAAAGCAGTTAAATTTTTAGACGAACCTGCAGTATTATTGGAGGATGATGAAAAACCATACATGTAATTCACAGTCTTTGCCCAACAATCTTCGTTGTTTACAGAGGAAGAATTGGCTAGAAATTCAGAGCCTGCCAAACAATACACATCAGGATTCAATTTTGAAGATGAAAATTAATCAGCCTTAAATAGTGCAGATCAATCTTAAGTCTTTTTGGCTGCTTCATATGAAAAAGATTTACCAGCCACTGGAGATTGTGTTGTACTTTACTCTGCATGCGATTTCAAAGGCACATCAGGAAAAGTATGTAAAGCTGAGGATGCCCTGAACTTCCAAATCCCAATCTTTTCAATCTATGTTCCAATCGGGTAACATAATCGTTTTTAATTTAGATAACAATTCACTACATTAGACTCTACCAAAAATGAATAAGTAGCCTTCTTGACAAGTGAGAAATGTTTAACTGATCCATTAGTTATGGCTGACACATAAAAGGATGTATTCATTGCAAAACCATCTTTATCATTGGCTGGATCTGATATTGCATCAAGTATTCAACTCTATTTTATGTTTCAGGTGATGACGTTACTGGACCATAACCATAATTGATATAAGAAACATAAGAATAATTTGATGCACCATAAATTGAAGAAGATTAATAAGTTAACGTTGAATAGGTATAAGAATAGGTGTAATAAACTGAATAAGTGTAAGAATAAGTTTAATAAACAGAATAAGTATAGGAATAAGTTTAATAAACAGAACAAGTTTAAGAATAAGTTTAATAAACAGAATAAGTATAAGAATAATAAGTTTAAGAATAATAATAAGTAGAAGTTGATGCCTAATAATAAGAATAATCATAATAACAAGAATAATAGTAATCTGAAACTCCTTAAATTCAATAAAATGAAGCATAAAGTTAGGAATAATAAGCTTCTGTGGATGATGTGCCTTAAGCTGCTGAAGCACTTGTTGGGTAAACTTAATGAGAAGGATTAAACAACAAATATAAATTTAATATATAATAATTATTTTCTAAGTTTAATATTAATGAGTAGCGACATAAAGAAACAAATGAATGATTTTCGTATGGCTCATTTTTCAGTTGGGTTTGATAAATGTATAGTCAATTACATTTCATGTTAGCTTCTGGCAGTACCAATTACCTGGATGATTATACTGCCAAAAAACCGGATAAGGAATTGCCAACTACTGAAGAAGCTAAACATTTTGAAGCATACATAGCAAATCCTCGAAAAGCCCATTTTGAATTAGGAGAAGACAATGTCAATTATTAATCTATTGCAAAATTATCATTTAATCCAAAAGAATCACAAAAAGCACAACTGTCTGAAGAAACCTAGAAAGATCTACGTAATCATCATTTTAAATTGGGATTCCACAGTGTCCCAAGTGAAACTGAATATTCCCAATATAAGAATCAGCCTTTGGATATTCAAAAAAAACAATAAGTAAATATTCGTAAACACCATCACGACTTTGGAGATCTGAAAACTTACTTCACAACAACATATCAAGACACAAATAAAGAATATCAAGTTTAAAAGGAAGAATATCATGCGCCAGATATTCGCAAGACCAATATCAATATAGGCAATGTATCATTAATCAATCATCTTAGAATCCAATGGATTACACTACTCATTACGCTCGATATCATGATGGGTAATAGAATCCCCAAGCCCACAGCAAAGGAAATCTGGAGAAATTTCTAAAAGAGTCTCATCTTGTCTTGGGTGAAGATCCCACAGTCAAGAGTTCACAGAACAAAGATGCCTTCCAAGGATAGTAGAATAAAGAAGTCATTAGAGTCAATAAAGAAGTTTTATTAGATTTAAGAACAGCTCATTTTGACTTTGCCTATCAAAAAGCAGAAATGCCTTAAACAACAAAATAATCAATGTTCTAAAAAACAGCCATAGCCGTATCATAACCAAACTTACCAACCAGTTCATTAACCATTGGTACTCATGGATTCTTGAATGATCGATACTATCAAACTAGTTATGCTACTAATTATGCTAATCCAAATACTTAGAAACCAGAACTTGTCAAAGATCCCAGAATCACAGCTGTCAAATTTGGGGACGAATAAGTAGATTACAATACTGAAAATAATAGAAAGTAATATTTAATAATAATATTTTAGTTACTAAATACCAGAAAAAGTAGATTAATTTAAATTGGATAGAAATTAGATAAGAGATTTAAGATAACATCATTTCTAATTAGGAACTGACCCCATTGAATATCCATCAAAAACTAGTCAAATCACTCCATAACCTAATGCTTTGAGTGAAGATCAACTCAAAGATTTAAGGAGATAGCATTTTGTTTACGGAAGTTAGATAGGAACATACAATACTCACAATTCTGAATATGGCACTAGACAAGGTCCTCCTAATAAATTGGACCCATAACTATAGAAGGATTTAAGAATGCATCATTTTGAAGAAGATGGAGATAGAGGTTTTTAAACTTCCTACAGGGCCATGCAGCCAACATAATGATTAATTATGATGTTCATTTTTAATAAATGAAAATAAACAAAAAATAATAATGGTTTAGTTTGTAATCTAGAAATTAAGATAGATTTCTACCTTCTTCAATTTTAATGAAACACTAACAATATGAATAAAGATAATTATTAAGGAATAAGCGTAATATCTATTTCATCAAACTAAGGGGTTTCTTGAATCCAATTCTATTTATTTATTCATAGAGGAATTGAAAGTATCCTAATAAGTAGTTGCTTTACAGAATTGTTAATGTCTTGGTTATGTAAAGCAAATGAATATTTGAATTGTATTTACATTAGTCTTTTATCATATATTAATTAATGGCAAGAATTTAAAAACCCAAATTTTTTATTTAAAAAAATATCTTAAGAAATGACATCCGTTCCTTTAGTATCAGTTTTTTCAGCCGACGACTCAACCAAGGTCACAGCCAAACACATCCCACTTCCAGCTGTGTTCTAAACACCAATTAGACCAGATATCGTCTCATTCGTTCATACTAACATTGCTAAGAACAGAAGACAAGGTATTTGAATTTTGATAAACTTCTATTATAGCCCATGCTGTCAACCCATAAGCCGGTATGTAACACAGTGCTGAATCCTGGGGTACTGGTAGAGCCGTAGCTCGTATTCCAAGAGTATCTGGATCAGGAACTCACAGATCTGGCCAAGCTGCCTTTGGTAACCAATGCAGAAAGGGAAGAATGAGTTTACCAATCAAAGTATGGAGAAGATGGCACAGAAGAGTCAATATCAAATAAAAGAGACATGCTGCCGCAACAGCTGTTGCCGCCACAGGAATTGTCCCATTGGTATTGGCTAGAGGTCACAGAATCAGTTAAGTCCCATAAATCCCACTTGTTGTTGAAGACAAGATTGAATCATATGAAAAGACTACTGATGCTCTCAATTTCTTGAAGAGATTCGGTGCTTTTGAAGATGTCTAAAAAGTTGTCTCCACCAAGGTTGTCAGAGCTGGAATCAGCAAATAAAGAGGAAAGAAATACAGAGTTAGAAAGGGACCATTGGTTGTCTACTTCAACGAGAATGCCAAATTGTTGAAAGCCTTCAGAAGTAATCAAATTAATCGATAAATCCATTAGATGTCCCAGGAGTTGAAGTCGTCAATGTCACCAGATTAAATCTCCTCTAACTTGCCCCAGGAGGTCAATTGGGAAGATTCGTCATTTGGACTTAAAGCGCCTTTGCTCACCTCGATAAATTGTTCGGAACATACAGATATGCTTCAGTTCTTAAGGACGGATATCAATTGTTGAGACCACTCCTCACCAACCCAGATTTGGCTAGAATCATCAACTCCAACTAAGTCTAAGAGAAGGTTCAACCAGCCAAGACAACCAAAGTCCTCCATGAAGTCTAAAAGAAGAACCCATTGAAGAACACCAAGGCTATGGACAGATTGAACCCATATGCTAAAAAACAAAGAGCTGCTGCCACTGCTGCCATCAAAGCCAACACCAAGGGAACCAAGAAGATCAAGAAGGTATTCATTAATCGCTATATTTCTCTTAGAATAAGGCACTTAAGAAGGCCTCAAGAGCTGCTTTCAACAAAGTTTCTGCTGCCTTAAACGATGCTACTAAAGCTGCCGTCTAAGAGGAACAAGACATCAAAGTTAAATATTTCTCAGTTCAAAAGGGAGCTGCCTAAGCAGAATGATGAGCTTAATCATATTAATTGTATAATAAATACATACAATATTTCCCCAATATTAATTATAAATTATTTTATGGGTAAAAAGAAAGAGTAAAAGCCAATCTCCAATAAAGACATCAACGATATCTTTAAGCCTATAAAAAAACAAGACAAGCAGAAGGTGAATAAACCTGATTAAGTCCAAAATGAATAAGGGAATCAGGAACAAAAATAGAAAAAATCAGAAAAATCTAAAACAACTCAAAACCCATAAACTGCAAAAAATCCATAAGCCAAGAGATTCCAAAACTCCAAGTAAGAGCAAAGCAAAACAAAATACACAGAAGAAGGGTATAAGGTGTATAGCACAGAAGACTTAAAAATTGGAAAAGGGGGTAATACTAATTTATGTCCTTTCGATTGCGAATGTTGTTTTTGATCAAATATTAATTATTAATTTTATTGAACTATTTGTTTTTCGAGTATTTTATTTATTTATTTATTTTAGTAATTAATTAATTCTTATTAAATAATAGGTTAAAAAAATCATTCGCTTTACAAACTTATAGAATTAATGTAATTTTAATAGCCGTTCCATATAATAAATTAATAAAAACTTAAACAGTAAACTAACAGATTGCTTTGAAGACAAAAACGATATTCTTTGATTAATACTAATTAAAATGAAGTTCTTAATTTGTTTAGCTTTGATAGCATTTACATAAGCAGTTGTGATTAAACATGCTTCAAATCCACATGCTGCAGTATTTGCCTAGCTCGAGAACCTTGAGGATAATCCTTTAGGAAAAAAGATTCTTGACACAATCGCCCTCCAAATGAAAAACCAATCTCCTTTATCTGATATTGCTAAAATGCTTTAAGATTTAAGAGAGAATTTAGTTCTTTAATAATAAGATGCTGAATTAGTTCATGTTGCTTAAGAGGCTGATTGCGAAGCTGAAATCTATGGATACAATAGAAGAATTGAATTCGCTTCAAATGAAATCACTGAAGCAACTATGGATATTAATAAATACACTTCTGAGATCGAACTTTTGGAATAAGAAATTGAGAACTAAGTTATTTAATTAAATATCCTCAACTAATAAGAAGAATAATTGAGAGAACAAAGAGCTGAAGATCATGCCGCCTATGAGGAAAGAGAAATTTAAACACCAAAGGTAGTTGAAGCTCTTGACGTTATTGCTGCCAAATTGAGTGCCATCCAACCTGAAGCTGATGCCGAAGTTGTACTTGCTGAATTAGAAAGAGTCGGTGGAGAGAATCCCATCCTTGCTCTCGTTTAGTTAGCTTCAACATTTTCAGCTGAAAAATTATAAAGCGTTTAAGCCAAAATTGGAGAGTTGAGAGCTTCCTTGGAATAAGCCTTAATTGATGACAGAGAATAAGAGATCCAATCCTAACTCAATTTCGAAGCTTAAATTTACTAAATTGAAGAATAAAGAGAAGCCATTCAATCTGCTAAGGCTGAAGCTGAAACCAAGGTTGTTTAGGTTGAGCATATGTTGGCTGCTGCTAAAAAGAGAAAGTTTGATGCAGGAAGAGAATTAGAGTCTGCTTCCAACGGAAAGAAGATGAAGGAGGCTCAATGTGATAATTGGAGATCTCTATATGCCAGAGATACTGAATAAAGATCAACTGAAATCAGTATTATCAGATAGGTTGAATAAATCTTGGCTACCAAATTAGAAGGTGCTTCCAGTTACATCAAGGGAAGAATCAACTGAGTATAAATTTTAATTTTTAAACTCTTTTTCTAATATTAAATTTTAAATATCATTATTATGCATTGCGTTTTTGGAAAAATAATAGAAATAAAATATACAGCCCGTAATTACTTCCTATTTTTATTCATATGGGTTAAAATTGATATTGAATTGAAATGGAGAATTTTAAAAATTATTCTCATATTTAATTAAATGGTGGAAATATCAATTAAGAATTTAATAATTTGAATAAGGAAGAAAAAAAAAAATTTGAAATCTTTGTTATCATTTGTGTTTGAGTTTATATAAACATTACCACCTAATTGAATATTATAATAAATTCAAGGGAAAAAATAAATAATTTTAAATTCTTAAATAAATCCATAAAACATTATAATTTATTAACAATCATCAAATCTAAATTAGAAAAATAATTTATATGGTTTGGAAAAAAAGATTCCCAATAAATAATTAGTATATTATATTTCCCATTCCCCATGGAACAACAAGTTGAACAACTCAGAAATTAGTCTGTTTAATCGACTTTTGAAGCGAGTAAACCAAAAAGACCTTATCAAAAAATTTCTTAAGAAACACGATCTCAAATTCTCCACGCCTTGACAGTCGAGAGGTTGTCTTTATGCAATGTAAGTGGATTTTTCTATCTGAATAGGTGGCTGAAATGTTTAAAACGAAGGCGTGCACCTGCAAGGCAATTTTACAAACGTACGAGCAGGAAGGCAGAAGGGAGAAAAAGACGAGCAGAAGAGAGAGAGTAGAGATAGACTCACACCTTAAAATAATTGTAGTAGATCCTTTGGGGCGATCGAACGAAGAATACATTAATATAAAACATTCTAAAGTATATAAAATAAACTTATTAAAATATTTTAGATGTATACCGAAGAAAAAGATCTAAGTAGAAAGGAAGAAAAATAACTCAAAAGAAGACTCTAATAAGAAATCTTAGCCCAACTGGAAGAACTGCAAACTGGCTGTTACAATGTATAATAGACAATCTCGAAGGAGAATACTTCCGATGAAAAGGCTCCAGAAAATATTGCGCGAGGAGTCAACATGAGTTTATAATTAATTTAGTCGAAATTAAAAATGGACGGTGTCAGTCTGGGTAAGTAAGAAACAAAAAAGTTAAAGGAACTAAAAAAACATTAGTAATTAACTAAATTGGAAGAATTAGTAAAGGTTGAAGAAGGAAAAAGCAATTAGAATTCTTTTATTTAGTAAGAACAAAAATTTGAAATCCCAAAGTCAAATGGTTAATAGGAATTGGGATAGAATTACAGTAAAATTAAGCAATTTATAGAAAGTGTTAATTCAAAATCATAAGTAAATCCATAAATTATTGATAAATTAAACTACTTAACAAATGAAACTATTTTCTAAATGAGTCTGAAATAAAGATTGTAAGACAAGGATTTTTAAGTATCAATTTTAAAACACAATGTTTCTAGATACTTAAAATAATATTTTTTTAGTAATTGATCATTATAAATTTACTTACTAAATATTATATATCCTACAATCTTTTAACTGCAATCCACATAAATCCAGCAAGTATTTAAAATCAAATTATCTGCTAATATTTCTTTCATTTTTAATTAAAAAGATGATTTTAAATATATTCATCGTTGAATCCCAGAAGTTGAAATAAATAGACTAGAGCCAGATATCTATAATGAGTAAATGAATTAGAATACTATGGTACCTCATAATTTATTAAATAGTTCAAAATTGTTAATAGTTTATTTGTTTAACCTTTCTTATATAATTGAATGTAAAAAAAATATATTGTAAGTAAATTGAAATGTAATAAAGTATAAAAAATACCCAAAGAAATTAGAATGGGGAATTGGCAAAATTTATTGATTGTCATCAATTAAATTAATAAATAAATTAAAACTAAATACTTAATCGAATATTGTATAGAATGTAGAGAGTTAATATAAAATAATGATGGAAGAAAAAGCATTGAAATCCTTTAAAACAAGGAGAAATGAAGTGAAATTTTGTAAATTTTATAAATTGAAACATCAAATAACTTAAACAAAAAACCTAGAATCACTGATCAATATTTAGAATTTGTATTAGGCATTTTGGCAGGTTTGAAACTCTGCAAATGACTAAAATCGTAGATTGAATTATTGTCCTTTTTTTATTATTCTTGTAGTTGGCTTGATTACAAATTCCTCGGTTATCTATTTTAAGGGATAGATGGAACGTATTCCCCGTATTCTAAACTTTTGGAAGATTAAGTAGATTATTTGGAAGGCAGCGGTTTATTTTCAGTGGTGATGAAATCCAAAATATCGTCTAGATCATTGCTATCATCTTCTATTGGTTATTATTGGACAAATTATTTTTGTTTGAATTGATTCTGAGGTTCTTCTTTTTGACTGTAAGATTTGGGTTTTTTTTCCATTTCTGGAAATTTCAATTCATCTTTAGATTTGACTTGCTCTTCGAAAATGATGGGAGGTGCAATTTTTTCAATGTTGTAGAAGAATGGGTGTGTTAACATTTGAGTGGCAGTGATTCTCTTATTGGGATCCCATCTAATCATTTGAGTCAATAGATTCAAGGCTTCAGTGCTGGCATTGGGTATGAGCTATTGTAATTAAAGAGGTTAAAATTATGCCAATGCTAATCCCATTTAGGAGACTAGTCTACATCCTTCTGGCCATTCGGATTAGGTGAAAGTACTAAAGGAAGAAGTTAAATAATGAAATTACCCAAGAGTGGAAAGGATCTTATTGAACTATTCTAATTCCGAATTGCCTTGAAATAGAGGTCGATTTAAAAACAATTCAGCCATGATGCAACCCAGAGCAAATATATCGACTGGACTATTGTAATTGGCTTGTTTCAAGAGAATCTCTGGAGCCTTGGATTGAATTAATTGAAAGAATTTACCCTATACCATCTGGTAGCAATATAATCTGTGTATGGTGGTCTTGATCTGATTTCTCTTGCGCATCCAAGATCTATAACTTTGACAACGCCGTTGTTGGAGACCAAGAGATTTTCTGGTTTGAGATCTCGATGAAAGTAGCCATGTTTATGCATGTAACTGAGTCCATTGGCTACTTGGTAAATGAGGGATTTGATTTGATCTTCTGGGATGGTTTTGCCCTATGCTTCATGTTATATTTGGTTACCATCTCTTTTTGCTGTATGTACATTTGATAGATGCTTTTGTCTACGAACTCAAAGACAAGACAGAGAGTGTCATTGTCCAGAAACACTAATTTGAATCAAATCATACGTTCTTTAAGCTTGACAATGTTTGGGTGATTTTAAAGTTTCATCAAAGCTTTAACTTCTCTTAAGTTAGTGCATTCTTCAAAATTGTGATACTTCTATTTCATCTTTTTAATGGCCACCAAATCATGACTTTACGTGTCTTCAGCCTTGATCACAACTCCAAATGTTCCATCCCCGGTCTTTTTTAATTCTCTGAACTTTTTCATATTACCTGAAGTAATAATTTAATTTTATGAATATTTGGTTATATACTAATATATTTATACATATATAATAAAAATTGATTAAACAAATTAATTAGTAGTACTCGGCTGTCAAATAAAATCAAATATCTACTAATTAGCTAATCGTTGATTAGGCATTAATTCAGGTTTCAACTTGATTCTTCCCCTCGAATATATTAATTCTGCGATCCAATCATGAGAGAAACGAGAGATCGTTTTTGCTATATCCGTTTTAAGTGGTGAACTAACATAGTTTAAATTACTTAAAAAATTAAAAATAATGAGTTAAGAAAAGAGCTTGCCTTCTGCATCTAAATCAATTACAAAGAAACCCTGCTCTTGGAAATAAATGTTCCGAAAGAAGAATTGCGAAGAACAAAAGAAGAGGGAAGAATTAAGAAAGTTGGGAGAAGAAATCGCCAGAACTGAAGAGTTCCTCCAAAATGCTTGGGCTATCGTTGCTAGAGTGATAAAAAGCAAATCTCATCTTACCTAAATGAAATCATGATTTACCATTCCTCATATTATAATGTTAAAATATCTTTACTTATACCCTACATTTTTTTCCTCTTGTATTTACTTATCAGTTACTTTATCGATCAAACTTTTGGTATCCACACTCATCATCCATAAAATCTAAGATATAACTATAATTTCAAGCAAAACCGAATCTACGCTCTAGAATGCAACTAAACAAAGAAACTGATGCTAGTTTTATAGAATGATTCCTAAACTTCTCTCTATTTCGACTTGCATCCTTATTTCCCACAAAAGATGTTATGTGATCTTTTCGCTTGAATTCTTTTTGGTGTATACTCACAAAACTGCTATCACTTCCAAGTGCAGAATGAGAATCACGTTAATACTTTACATTTCCGGTCAAATTCATTAAGTTGATGTCAATAATATATCTAAGTTTATTTTATAATAATCGGTTGCTTATTTGGAATTTGAATAATTTAATAAATAGTTATGAAAGTCCACAGATCACCTTGTTAGTCCTTTCACACTGTGAGAACTTCGCAAGGCAATTTCACTACGCCAGAGAGATTGGTTAAGGTTTAAGCCAACTCAGGAGTTAAATGTAGTCCCTTTCAAAAAAATGAAAATCAATTCAAAAATTACCAATCCAGCACTATATCGAAGAGGAAGGACAGTACAACCATATATGATTACATCAATGAATTAGAACAAAGTAGATATTTTATATTAGCTGAATAGAAATCAATAAATTGGAACTCAGTTAAACTAGGAGTTTAAATAATAATTATCCTGAAATTTTATAATTAGAGAAAAGAATGCTGATGCTCCTAAATGAAAATTGCGAATTGAAGAGTGAAGCTCTTGCCAATTAGAAATTTGCCTATGAAAATGAGCAACTCAAATAGTTGGTCCAAGAACAATAGATGAAAATTCTCGAGTTTGGAGAACAATATAATTTGCTCTTTGATTCTCATTAAAAAGTCTGCGAAGAGTACAGAGTCTTGGAATCTAAAATCTAGACATACGAACTCACCATGTCCATTCGGAAACATTCAAGCTTTAGCGAATATTTCAAGACATCCGAATGAGATGATAATTCATTTTTTTAAATCTATTAGTGTATAAATTACCAATTTCTTTCAATCATATATTCTAATTAATTAGTCAAAATTTGACAATATAATTTTATTTAATGAATAAATATTGCAATAATAGTAATAATATATATTAACAATTCTTAGATCCCACAGGAGAATGGAGCAGATTAATTCAATAGCAAAATTCTCAGTCAGATTAGCAATAACAATTACTAAAATACGAGGACTATCAACGCAAATTGCAATACAGGTAACTTAATATAGAAATCGTATGTAGACAAGAACTTCAAACGGCTATGCAGGAAAGGAAAAAAAAGAACTCAGAAAGTTTTGATACTAATCAATATACAGATTAAGTGTAACAAAGTTTGTAGAGGCAAGATATTGAATAATTTCAGAAATAGCAGTAATTGAAATAAAAGGAGGCTGAATTCGCTAAATATAGTTTGGAATAATAAGAAATTAAGAGGGTGCTTTAAAAACAATAGAGTTTAAATGAAAAACAATAGATTAGCGAACAAATGTTTAGAAATTAATAAATTTTTAAGGAAGAACTAATTGAAAAATAAAATAAAAAAAACAAAGTTATTTATGAGTTAAATTAATCCTATAAAGACATGGAAGATAAGAAAAAATTTGAATAGGTTAAAACCAAGCTATTTGAAAAGTAAAGCATGCAAGAAGAACTCAATAAACTACAATATGATGAGGAATAAAGACGAAATGTATTTACTTTACTATTTATGTTAGTTCTTGAATAAATTAAAACATAACTATCATCAAAATGAAGGATTGTTGGAGAGATATAATTAAATCTATATTCAAAAAGAAAGAGAAAAAAGTGAAATGGAGAATAAGATAATAAAGGAGGCTGCTGAATAGAAGAGACAACAAGATGAGCAAAGATAAATTATAGAAAGAGCTATCAGACAAAAGAAGAACAAAGAAACCTATAATTCTATCATGGATTAAATCGAGTACAAGCGACAATGGAAAGAGCGAGAATAATAATAGAAATCATAGGAATTGGAGTATTATGGAGTTGTCAACGAGCAATATAAGAGAAAGGATTAAGATGATCTGTATAAGAAGGTAGAGAAGTAAAAATAGTATCGATAAGATTTGATAATGCAAATTGAAGAGCAATAAACCAAAAAAAAAAGGGATTAATCAATGAGTGCTATTGAAATGAAAATTAATTAAAACTATTACAACAATGAAGCTTTAAATGTTGGAATTGTTCCAGGGATATTTGTTGATCACAATAGACTTAAATAACAGTATATCATTATTATAACTTAGAAAATATCTTGATAGTAATCAAAGCAAAAGGTAGAGTAGTTAATTTTAAAGATAGAGAAACTTAAGTGCTTATTTTGCTTCAAGTTAAATGAATTGATAATTATTAAAATTTAGATATATATATATTTTTAACTAATAATCATCCCATCAATAGTAGATTAATGATGTTTTATTTTTAAATGCAATTATTTCAAAATTCAACAAACTGTTTATTTCTGTCATTAACGCTCTCAAAGTGTGTTTTAAGATATTATATATTCTAATTATTAAAAATGTCTGAAAAATAAATAGAATTTGAGTATTTATTAAGAATTGTATTGGTTGGTGATTCTGGAATTGGTAAGACTACACTCTTCATCAAACACAAAGAATAATAATTTTAATAAAATTTATCCCCAACTATTGGGATTGAATTTCACAATAAATTTGTTGAATATTAGAGAAAAATGATTAAACTATAACTTTGGGATACTGCAGGTTAAGAGACATTTCGATCAATAAGTCAAAATTATTATAGAAAAGCGAACTCTATTTTTTTCATCTATGATATCACAAACAAGCAATCTTTTGAGAGAGTATATTAATGGATGAATGAAGCCAATTAATTAGCACCTTCTGATTTAATCAAAGTTCTCATTGGAAATAAAAGCGATTTAATTAATAAGAGACAAGTAAGTTTTGATGAAGGAAAATAATTTGCTTTCGAAAATGACCTTGAATTCTTTGAATTGTCTGCTTTCGGAAACAGGAATCTAGAAGATCCAATATATTATGTTCTAGAACAATTTCTTAAGTAAAAGGAATCAGAATAAAACTAAATTATTGAAAACAATCTTGCCTTATCAAATTAAATAGTATAAATTGAAAATATCAATTAAAATCAATCTTGTAAATGCTGATTTTGTAATAAATTTACATAAATATTTATAAAGATTGTATGAATCTTAAAGTAGCTTTTATATATTTCAAAATAAACTTAAATTTTTTAGTTAATAATACAAAGGAATTATATTAATTGATAAAATTCTCATTCAATATTTATCATGTAGTAATAATATTATATTTTAAAGGAATTTAATGTTGATGTTTAACTTTTAAATGCAATTATATAAAATTCTACTACTATTTATTTCTATCATTAAATTTCAGAAAAAATTTCTTTAATTATTAAAAGATGTAGAAAATAGAGTAAGAGAAATTTCAACATTAAATAAAAATTCTATTCCTTGGTGAAATTGGAACTGGAAAGACTACGCTCCTGTTAAAATATGTAACATAAGAATATTGTCCTTAATAATCAACTGTTGGAGTGGATTACAAATAGAAATTTGTTGAATATTAGGGAAAAATGATTAAACTATAACTTTGGGATTCTG
The DNA here is from genome assembly GCA_905182995.1 of Paramecium octaurelia. Lineage (NCBI taxonomy): Eukaryota > Ciliophora > Oligohymenophorea > Peniculida > Parameciidae > Paramecium > Paramecium octaurelia. The sequence goes on along the minus strand of CAJJDP010000141.1, from coordinate 87,965 downwards.
CAGGTTTAGAGAAATTTCAATCAATAAGTCAAAATTATTTTAGAAAAGCGAACTCTATTTTTTTCATCTATGAAATTACAAACAAAAAACCCTTTGAGGAAGTGTTTAGGTTATTGAATGATGTCGAATAATTAGCATCACCTGATGTAATAAAAGTACTGATTGGAAGTAAAATAGATTTAAACTATAAGAGGGAGGTAAGTTATGATAAAGGAAAATAATTCGCTTTACAAAATGACCTTGAATTCTTTGAATTGTCTTCTTTCTGGAACAGGAATCTAGAAGATCCAATAAATTATGTTCTAGAACAATTTCTTAAGTAAAAGGAATCGAAATAAAAATAAAATATTTAAAAGAAATAAAATAATGTTGCCTTATCAAATTAAATAGTACCGATGTCAAATATAAAGACTTAGTATTTTGATCATAAATTAAACATTTATTTGGCTGGAAATACTGCAACTGGTAAGAGTTCACTCATTTAAAAATACTGTTTCTAAAAAATAATTTCAACAAGGCCAAACTTAGGGTGTGATGTTAACTATAAAATTGTTGAATATTAGGGAAAAAAGATAAAAATAGTCCTTTGGGAGATCTATATGCCTAAGGTTTAAAATTTCTATATCAAGGCTAACAGTGTTTTTTTAATATATGATATCTCATAAAACTTTACTTTTTAGGAAATATTTAATTTGATAAATTTAGTCGAACGATCAGCACCAAGAGATGCAATAAATGTACTTATTGGAAACAAAATTGATTTAAACTGTAGAAGACAAGTAAGTTCAGGAGAAGGATAATAAATGGCTCAAGATCGAAAATTTTAATTCTATGAAACGTCAGCTTTCTATGACAATCCTCTAGAAGATCCAATAAATTATGTTTTGGAGCAATTTCTTAAGTAAAAGGAATCAGAACAACAATAAAATATTGAAATGAATCAATTAAATCTTTCCTTTTCAAATTAAATAGTAAATCTTTCCTAATCAAATTCAATGATACAAGTCGAAAATAAAAAAGGATGTTGCTGATTGTATGTTAAATTTATCTTAATATTTATAAAGATTGTATGATTAAAGTAGCTTCTCTATATTCTAAAATAAGCTTGAATTTTAGAAAAAAAAACAATAGATTATATTATCATATATAATTCTCATTTATTATTTATCAAGTAATAATAATATTATAGATTAATAAAGGAATCAATTGAATCATATGTATAATATAAAGGATGTAGATGTAGGTGTTATATCAAAATAATTTAATTTTTTAATAATTGTTTTAAAGTTTATGAGTTCTTTCAATATCCTAAACAATAAATTTATGCAATCAGCAATGGAGAGAAAGTCGTTAAGATCTATTGAACTCAGTCAAAAAAATCTTGATGGATCTAATAAATCCATTTCCTATGAGATGTGGGATAAGAATGATGGTTTAGATTCACCGATGACCCCTTCAATCAAACTTCCAGGTTCTAATTAACCTAAATTAATAAATTCAGTAAGAAACCAAGCCAAAAGACCATGAGAAACTTATTGACATGACCTTTTTACATGACAATATTTAATCTATAATCATTGTATATTTTATAGTTGAATATTATATAACTCAACAAAGAACGATTCATAAAGAAGAAGGAAAGGTCCATTTCCTAATTTTTTGTTCCAAAGATGCCAATATATTCAAGAAATCAAAGTTTTTAAATTGGATTGCTAAATTATTCTACACAAGAATTGTTAAGAATATGGTAATACTATATAGTGTTTATGTAAATATGATTAAATTTAAAGATTGGTTTCATTATTTAATATATAATAAAATTATAGAAAATCAAAAGATGGGAAATACTGCTAAACAGCAATTTGCAGATTAAGAATACGATGATGAATGGGAGATTTTGGAGATAGAGAAGCCTAAGAAAATTTTAAATTTGAGGCAATCAACTTTGAACAAATCAATTTTTACAGTGATAGATTATTAGGAACCAAGTTAATAAAAGGCAAAACCCTTGTTTTCTGGAAATCATCCTGAAAAATAAACGACGAAATATAAGATTTCGAAACGAATTTAAGAACTCTAACATAAGATAGGAGGTGAGACACTTTTTGGTGTAAGAAAAGGACATGGACCTATTTAATTAGGTGAGGAAGGTTAATCAGAAGTATAATATTATATAATTCTTAGTAAATCCTTGAAGATAGACCTAAATTTCCAAGAAAACATACTAGGGCTGAAGTAAACTTAAAGAATCTGCAATTAGATTGATTTAAATTATATTATTACTATACATAATTTCTATCATCTACTTTTATTACAAAGATAATATAGAGAATTTGATTCTCAAGCTTTAGAGTTAATGAATTAATTTTAAAAACAAAATTGAACATAGATCAGTACATAAAGTTGCTTCCTGAATATCTCATAATCTACCTTTGTTAACTAAATGAAGCTAATGATATTTTATATATTTAATACTTTTTTATATTCCAGAATTAACTAAGGAAATAGAATCAATTCGTCCTCGATCAGGTTTAGATGTGTTTTTAACAATGAACCTTGTGGCTGATTGTGATGAAGACTTTTAGATGTTTCTTGTAGGAGTTTAGCTTTGATATTCTTCTTTTTTTTTCTGTTTTCCAATTTGAATCAACCATTACCTATACATCCAATCATCAGTTTAGCAACTCTTATCAACCTTGATTGGCTACTATTATTCTCTAACTGGTTCAATCTATCGTAGTTTCACATGTAATGGAATTCTTTACGTAACATTTTTAGGTTTTAAGTTGCTTGTAGGAAGTTTATTATCTTAATGTTATTACTAGTTTTTGGATGGTGATTCCTATAATATACTGTTTTTTTGAGTAACTAAAGTTTGTTTAGTAGTGATCTGTTTCTTTTTTGTATCTAGTTATTTTATAAAGTTCTTCTATTTCAAAGAATATGTTTTAGGTTAAAACAATTGTACAATTTCATCATCGGACAATTCAGCATCAGATTAACTATTATCTGACCCTTGATCTTGATCATCAGTCTAAGGCATCTTGCCCAATTCTTCTAGGATTTATTACTAAATATCTGGAATATTGGCTTAATTTGTGAATTCTTTGGATGTGTCTTTTACAATTTAAGATAAGGAGTTACAGATGCTTACTCCACAGTTGATATAATCTCTGATTTAGAAATGTTTCTTTTATTGTCCAAAGAAACTGCATTCATAAGTGTATACCCAATTGATTTTCAATTCTCTCCAGATCTGAATTCTTGCAGTCTTATCCTTTGAACTCTCAACCTTAAAAGTGCAAGATGAATAGTCCATGAAAGGATTCATTTTAGCCATAAGTAAGGCGAATACCCTCTCTATAGTCTTGACTTAAGATGAGTAAGCACATCCATAAACAAATGATGATTGCTTTCTTGAATGTCCATGTAAATCAATCACTAAAATGATTTGCCTTTCCTTACTAAATCCTTTAATGTATTTCTTTGCATAATAAACAGTAGGGTGCAAATACTTGTTCGGTTTTTTCCACCTTCTATTCAAATCGCCACCTTCCAAACCACATCTGTAATTTCCATTTACCACTCCATCGCTATTCATCATGGGGAATATTTTAAAGATGCAATTCTATCTCAAATATTCTACTTAAGGATTGTTCGAAGTCAAGTACTCTATAATCCCCTACATTACATATGATCCCTGAGGTTCTCCTGGGTGTTGTCTGGCCAAAAAGACTACTCCCTTTCTATATGCTCTCCGTTGAATTGAATTGGATGTTATTGTCAGTACTTCGCATGTGTTCCCTCCCAAGGTTGTACATAATGATTTCCTGGACATATATTGATTTTTTTCAGGGTTCTCTAGAATTGAGTTCAAAAATTCTAGGAGGTTAGTGTAGGTATATGGATAGGAATGGGCAAAATAAACCTTATCATTATCGTGTTTGAAAGTGTAACTGAATCGCAATTAGTAATATTTGGCTCTCATGGCTTACGGGTATTCTTTAATAAAGGGACTCTTGAAATAACTGATGTTGAATCCACCTCGAGTCCATTCATTCTTATTGATTTCGTTCTCTTTGATTGAATAGATGGCTGGTTGCAATCCTTCATTAAATAAACTGCTGCTTTTGAGCTAGTACTACTAATTTATAATACATGATTGAGTAAATTAAATTAAACTGTTTGACCAGCTTTGGCTCCAGTTACACTAAAAAAAAACCATTATGTATTGCCTCTAGTGTTGATATCGTTCTGGAGTATTAGATCATAGACATCTTTAGCTCTTTTGAAGGCGCAAAACAAATTTCCAGATTCGAAATTTGAATCAAACTTCAATTAATCGGTTTGACATGGAATTAGCTTCTAATCAAATAGGGGATCTCCTCGAAAATACACTTATGGATATGATCTATTAAATGATATGCTAAATGAACTTCTTGAAATTAGCAAATAGAGTTGAAAAATAAGTTCTCTCATTTGGACTCCGTTTGGATAGATCAAGTTAATCAAATCGTTTGTAAATTAAGTGTTACTTATTCTCATCGAAATATTCAAGCAATGTTCTGTCCTCCTGCTACGTTGTTTCTACAGATTGTTGTGTTGTCTATGTTTCTTCAATGAAGGTGGAATAAAACTGATTGAATTAAGGCAAAGGTCTTGACTTTTCGAAAAATAAAATTCTCACTTTAAAGGAAATAAGGATTTCACATCAATATCAATTGTCAATTTCCGTGGCATCAATTCATTGGCTGGAGGTAGTTTCGTTAGAGTCTCATAAACCTTAGCATCATCCTCGCTTGAACTATCGTTGTTTATATTTTTGGATTTCATATTATTATAAAAATGAAAAATATTACAGAACCTTTGTTAAAGTACTTTACAGTTAGATATATCCTCATCAATTCTTAAAATCAATAGAAAAGATCACTCATCATTATTTATACTCATAGTATATAATTCATTATAATGATAATAAAATGTATATCATTACTTAAGTTTAGATATTGATTTCCGATAAGTTCTGTTTTGTAGTACTGCATTTTCATATTCCATAGCCAATTCTGCATATTACACACTAAGTTTGGCTGCCATTTATTCCGCATAATCCTATTCTTATTGAGCATGATTGGCCTCTTATTTATACTACTCAATCAAAGTTTCCTACTCTCTGATTTTTATAGTGTGACCCAATTTCAAATTCCCTATTTCATTTTGCAAATCCAATAATTCCTTCCTTAATACTCTTTCCTTTTCATTCAATGAGACAATCTCTTACTAAAGCTATATGGTATCATCTTGGGTTATGGCTTGTTGAGTATTGCTCTTAGTGGTTTTCTTATCTTTCAGCTCAATAATTTGCTCTTCGAGTTATTTAATCTTATCTAAGATATATAGATGAATATATTATACTCTTTAATTATTAAATAATATTTTCTTTCTCTTCTTCAATGTCATTTTACTTCTTTGTAAACTAAGTCATTTGTTGTTCCAACTTTTATTCCAATTTATTAATTTTGATTTAGAGATCACTTTTTTAGGATGACAAATTTCTATTACTTTCCTTATTAATTTCATCTAACTCACTTTGATGATCTTATTTGAGATTGCTAATTTCTTAATGTAAGCTTTCTACTTCTTTTTCCAACTATCTTTAAACTACCATGAAGTTGAGTCTCTCATTTCCTATTTCATTTTATAAATCAAGCAGTTCTTTCTTTAATGCTCTTTCTCTTTCATTTAATCTATTTATTTCAGCCTATAATTCTATATCTCCTTTAGATTGTAGTTATTCTATTTGAGCCTTCAAGACTTCAATTTCGAATGTTTTATTAATGTCTGAACTTGAAATAGACATCCTCTAATCAAATATGGAATTTCTATGCTAATCTTGCTTGTTTACTTGATTCGCTATCTAAATTTCTTTGATTTTGTTATCATATTATTCGATCATCTTATTACTTTTTTCTGTTAGAATTGATAATTATTCTTCAGCAAACTTCTTTGCTTCTTTTTCTTCTGTAATCTCTCTTTCCTTCTTCTTTAACACTATTTCCATCTTTCTAATCTTACTAAGTTCGCCTTCATATTACTTTGTAACTTCTTAGATCTTTTATTCAAGTGATTTCTCTTTTTTATAGTTTTCTTATTTAAGTTCATTTATCTATTTATTACTATCCTCTCTAATCTTATGTGTTTCATCCGATAGTTATTTTTGTAGCTAACTAATCTACAGTTATTTCTATTAAATAATTTGATTGTTATTTTCTTCTGATTATTTAATTTCATTTTTATACTTTTGTTCCTACTTCTTTAATAATTATTCTTGTTAACTCAATTTTTCTTCTGACTATTCAATTTAATGAATCAATTCCTACTCTCTTCTTTGATATTGCTCTTCTTGAATCATCATCATTTTTTGATACTTCTATTCCACATCATTAACAGCATCATCAACATTAGTATTGTGCTCACTCAATTCTTTAATTTTATTTATGAATTCTGCTTATTAGTGTTCTTTCTCTTATTTTAATTATTCAACATAATGTTACAATTCTTAGGCAACTTATCTTTCATTAACTTACTATTCTTCCAAAGCCTTAATTGCTCTCATGCTCTCTTAATACTAAAAATTAAGCAAATCAAATTACTTTTCTATCTTGCAACTAGAATTTTTCAATATATAGATTCAGTTCCTCCTATAATCCAAAAGAATGAGTATTTTTCAAGTTCAACTCCTCCTCGAAATTCTTCAGTTCTTACTGATAAGTAATCTCATTAACTTAAAATTTCTAAATCAACTCAACCAATTCCTCATATGATGGTTTGTCCTAAGGAATCTCTTCAACCTAGACTCTAGTGAGACTTTCCTCATTCAGTCTCTCAATTTCTTATTACTTTTGCTTAGCTTCTTCAATCAGGAGTAAATTCTTTTATTCTAATTCAGAAAGCTATAATTATTTAATTATTTAATATACCTTGATTTCGAATTCTCTCAAAGAACTCTCTTGTCTATCAATTTGTTGTTGAAGTAAGTTAGTCTTGGCTTGCTCACTCTCTACCGCTGTCTTTTATTCAGTAAGTTGTTTATTTAACTTGAAAACATCAAACTTGGCTTTCTTAGTAGTTTCTTATAATTATTTATCTTTTTCGCTTAATTAAGTTTGATATTATTTTTCTAATTCTTAAATCTTCTGATCACTGTTATCACTTGTCTATTGAACAACATTCTTCAATTCATTCTCTCTCTCTTCAAGACTCTATTTTAATTATTTAATTCGCTCTTCTAGTTGTTCCAGTTATTTTGTTGAATCACATTACTACAACATTAATTACCAATATGCATACTTTAGTATCTAGTTATTGAGTAAGATCCTTAATTTCTTCCTTTAGGGAATTGATTTGTTCGTCTTTACTTTGGCAAGCCTCAGTGTAGCATTCATACAATTTAGTAAGTTCAGGTTGGTAATTGCCTTGATTTGCTTGTATTATTCCTAGAATCTATTGGAGAGAGGGAAAATCTCCTTGATGTTCTTTCTTCGGTTGAAAATCTTCGTCTGTGGAACCTGATGCTCTTCTTTTCTTCAGGGCACTTATTTCCTCTATTAATTACAAATTTTTTTTTTCGGTTTCGCTTAACTTAAATATGAATTTCATAGCTACCTTAGATTTGAGATCACTTATCTGTGACTCAAAACGATTGATTTAATCAGCGTTATTTTGGGCAGTGGATTTCTCATTTTCTATTTTTGCATTTAGTTCGTTCTATTGCTTTTTCACTCTAAATTACTCTAATCTCAATTTTTTTTCGAGGTCACCTATCTGTTAGTCTTTCTCATTAATAGTTTTTTTTAGTAATTAAATATCATCTCCTGAATTATTCATTATATAGATTAGTAATAAAAGATAAATAAATTATTTCTTAACAACCCATTTTCTATTGTTAATCCCTAACTCCAATTTTCATAACCCGAATCTAATAAAAAACCATCAACCCAATATCATATTCGTCAAATCCCATTCACTCATATACTCCACTCATTAGGTGCTTCCAATAACTAATCTGGAGCATGTAAAACATCCGAATGAGATTTTCCTCGAAATTAGAAAAAAGAAGGCTGAATTCTAATGTTTTATATTCTTGCGTAAGATTTACTAAAAATTCATATTATTTATCTAAAATTGTTTATAGTTGAAAATTTATAATTATTAATAAGTAATAATTTTGTATTAGTAAATTTTCTATATGTTGGTGAGAAGACGTATTGGAGTGAGAATACGTTTATGGTATTAAAAATGTTAATAAGTAGAATGATTAAATATAACAAAAACATAATAATAAAAAATGTTTATTTTTATGTTTTTAACAAATAATTGAAAAACGGGTTTTTTTTTTAATGTCTCTTCTGTGTCTGATTTGATTATATTTCATTATTAATTTTAATATGGCAAGAATCATTCCTGTATTGGCACTTATCTTGGCAGTCGCTACTGCAAGAGTAACAAGAAGCGAGAGTCCAAAAGAAGTTTTGGCTTAAATCAATAAGGATTCATTTGGAAACTCAATATTGTCAGTCCTTCAACTTCAATTGGCAACAGGAGGCCCAGTCGGAGAAATCTAAATCCTCTTGAACAACATTGCTTCACAACTCAATGGAGATTAAAAGAAAGCCGACAAGGTTCACGAAAGTGACACAGTTGCCTTTGAAAAGGTATTGAAACTCGTATAAATTTGAATAGATCATCGCTGACTTAGAATAAGAGATCGCTTATCATTAAACTTAGATTGTTGCTCTTTCTAATTTGAGAGACTCCACCACTGAGGCTTTGGGTGAAGCTGAAGTAGAAGTCAGAGTTGTCACATCCGATATTGCCAATAACGAAAAGAGCTTTGCTGATGAATAAGCTACTAGAAATTCACAACACGAAACATGGGTTAGAAAGGATGCTGAACATGTTGATTAAATCGATGCCATTGACGAAGCCTCAAAGATCGTTTAACATTTGTAAGCAGGTGTTGCATTCGCTCAACTCAAGAGCAGATTCGAGAAAGTCTAAGCCAAATTGATGGAAAGCAAACATGCTCTCTTCAAGGTATTACATCTAACTAGATGAATAGCCACTCATCAACGCCTTGACACAATTAGCCTCAAAGGTCGACAACAAGAGCATCATCAAGATTTTGGAACTCTTGGCTCAAATCAGATAACAATTGGTTGCCAGCAGAGCTTCACTCCTTGCAACAGAAGAGAAATAAGCTGCCAATTGGGAAGTCTAAAGTGGTCACTTGTAAGAGGAACACAAGAGATTAGTTGAGAGAAAAGCTTTCTTAGAGAACTCAATTGTTCAATTCAAAGTCACCATCCAAGAGGCTGTTGAAGATTTGGAAGACTAAACTGTAAGAATTAAGATTAATCTCTAATAGTTATTCCTTGAAGATGCTGAGGATTCATTGGCTATTTAAGAGAGATGGGCTGCCGAATAAGAAGCTTAATACGAAGCCTAAACATTTGAAAGAGAATAATAATTGGAAGTCGTCGAAAGATTATAAGAAGTCCTTACTTAGAAGGTGAGTGCTGCCTCCGAATTCCTTTAAATCAGAGAAGAGGTCTTTTGATTAATGAATTATCAGAAATATTAATATCAATATATAATAATTCATTTCAGCGTAAATTTATCTGTTAATAATTTAATTTAAAATAAATGGAGAACATCCAAGTTGTGGTCCGAATCAGGCCTTCCAATGGGGCTGAAAGAGACAATAATGATTTGGAAATCTGGTCGGTTCAGAACCAAGACACTATTACAATTTCGAATGATAGATTCAATGATTTAGTAAGAATGAGGAAGTTCGTCCCTGGATAGAGAGTGGAATTTACATTTAGTATAGTCTTTTTAATCAATAATGAATAGACTAGTGTTTTGATTCCAAACACACCACCAAATTTATTTATTAATAATAAATTTAGAGGATTACTCTATCATCTTTGCAAGGCATTAATGGCACCGTATTCATGTATGGTTAGACTGGGAGTGGTAAAACATACACTATGATGGGTTATGAATAGGAAGAAGGCATTCTAAAACAAGGATTGAAGGATTTGTTTGGAGAAATAGCAAAGCAATCTGATAGACAATATTTCTTAAGGTGTAGTTATGTTGAAATTTATACTGACTAAGTCTATGACTTATTGGCTACTCAAGAAAGACTGAGTGAAACCTTATTGATAAACGAGGATTACAATAAAGAGTTTGTAATCAAAGGAGCAATCGAAGAAGTCGTGACCAACATAAATGAAATCATGGACATCCTCCAATTTGGAGAAAGCAACAGACATTATGCTTCAACAGTAATGAACCATTGCAGCAGTCGATCGCACACTATTTTTAGATTGTATGTGAGGTGTGTTCCCAATTATATTGGACCTAATTCAGTAATTACAGAGTCAATTCTCAATTTTGTCGATTTGGCAGGATCAGAAAAGATCAATATCCATGATTCAATGCTTAAGAAGAGAGGCACATCAGCTGGTGGAAATGGAGGAACCCAATACAAGGATAGATAAAACGAATCTAAACATATTAACAAGAGTCTATTCTTTTTAACCTAAGTCATTTCTTTGAGAGCCTAGGATAAAAAGTAATCATCCAATTGATATCATATTAGCGATCAACATATTCCCTACAGAAATTCACCTCTTACTAAAATATTGCGGTCTTCTTTAGGTGGTAATTCAAGGACTGCCATCATTCTATGTGTTAATCCATGTTATAGTTAATTTGAATAGACATTATCCACTTTGAGATTTGGTACAAATGCAAAAAAGATAGAAAATAATGTGTCTAAGAACATTGTTGGATTCGATAATGACGAGAGTCTCAATAGAGTGATTAAGGACTACGAAATTAAAATTAATGAACTACAAAGAGCTAGAGTAGATGATAAGCAGTAACAGGAGATGATGTTGAAGATTATCGAGAAACTAGAAGAATAAAGGAAGATATTTAGATAATAGTTTACAGCTTCTGATCATATTCAAGCTATGATTAATAAGGAACTTAATTATTAATGGACTCATTTGCATTATCATGGAGTTGGTGTATTATGGGTGCCTGATAAAGGAACCAAGGAAATGGAAGTCAAACAAGATGTAATAGACTCTTTTGGAACCATCAAAAAATATTAGGAATTATAGGAAGAGTTCATCATTTTAAAATCAGAAAAATAAAGTTTGGAAAATTAGGTTATGGATTTAAAGTAGAAACAATAAGAGACAGTAGTTTAAACTAAAAAGAGATACGCTAATTAAAAAGCAAAGACGAGGAAGTATAAGTAATTAAGTAAGGATTTATAAGATGAAAAAAATAAATTGTAAAAAATAGCTCTTTGTTATCACAATATGATAGAAATGGATGAAATGATGTTGTTGAACATAGATACTTTAGATTAAATGACTGAAAATCTCCAGATTTTAATGCAGAACATATATAAAGTGAAGCTAAGAAAGGAAATCAAATCAAAGGGGGATAACGCTGAAACACTAAAATTAGTAACCTCAAAACCAATTAAATATCCTAAGTATCTATTTGATACTTCTGCGGTTAACGTTCTATTTTGGGATGTTGCTGATAACAAGACGACTGAAGAGTAGAATAAAAGCGAAATTGAGTCCTTTTAGAGTTACTTTTAATCTTAACTAAACATGAGCAGTCCATCTTATATAGAATTATAGGGAAGTAGTTAATAAGTTAAGGAGCCTTTGAAACACATTTGTTCTCATGAGAAGAGTGGTTAGAGTAGGATTGGGAAAGAGAATTACGAGCCATTCTTAAAAAGAAATTTGAGCATGGAAGTGTCTGATGAATTAAATTTTCGTAGTTACTTTAGGTGAACCATAATTATTATACTATATATATAAATTAAAAATGAATGATGAGTTTCCTGTGCCTAAACCCATACAGAGAGTAGAAGGGAATGTGTTACCTGAGGAGGAATACTTGCGGAGGTTGGAAATCATAATCAAGAGAGACTATTACCCGGAATTATATAAACTAGACAAAATGAGAAATGAGGATGGGTAGTATTTTTAAATAATCAGAAATTAGAAATCCAGATGAAAATATGTCATTGAGCAAATTCCTCAGCACCTACACTTCTGATGAAAATGTTACCTTAAATCAAATTATCAAGAAGGGTGACGACTAATGGTATTAGAAGCATGCATGGATGTTTTAAGTGGAAGAATAGCATAAACTTAAATAAGCCGCACTTCAATCTGATAAATTATAGCATATGATTGAAGGCAACAGAGAAAACAACATTCAATTAAATGAATACAAGGCTTTGAATCCATTGTATTTTAGAATGGACCCCAGAAATGAAAGGTAAGAATATAAGCTATTTAGACTACAACCAGCAATCTAAGAACTCAAAGAAACCGACAACTCTTTGAATTTGCAAAAAGTAGAAATTCAAAATACAAGATTTTCTGATCATCATATACCCTTAGATTTTGCAATCAATCAAATAGACTAAAAGCTTCAAAAGAGAAAACTTCAAGAATGCTTAAATGCATAGGGTGTTAATGTATTCTATGGAAGCACTCCAAATTTGGTTGGAGCCCAAAGGTTTGAAGATGATGATATGCTTGGTCTCTTTTCCCCTGCTCCTCAAAATATGAAAACTCCCTTGATGACTTGGGGAGAATTAGGAGAAACTCCAGTGTAATTGGATAGATCATATATGATTCCTCCGAGTTCCTAAAGAGATAAAGTAGGGTAGAATCTAACATAATAATTAAATGTCAAGAAGAGGAATGAATAGAAATAATAATAAGAGTACTATTTTTACTTAATGTTAGATTGCTAAAAAGAAGATTGAGCTCCATTACACCTTATAGAGTGGGCAGCTCAATGTCCTCCAGAGTTAGTTCAGAAATGATCAAGAACTTCCTTGATAGGAGAGGCTCCACCAACCATTTCACTCCCATGGGTCCAAAGAGCAAGAACATAAAAAAACCATAATGAATTATATATATGATTTATCTTTGATTAACTATAATTCAATTTGATAGGTAATCTAAATATTTATGCAAAAAACATATGTTCAACTAATACAAATAATCAAAGTTCTCAAGAATTCATCTAAATCTTGGATTTCCACTTCAGGTTTCTAAATAATTTCTTTAATGCGATGATATCTTAATCATTTAACAAGAATCCAATAATAATAACTAATATGTTGATTACTATAGGCGAATCAGTAAAAATGTAATCTTTCTCATCACTTAAGGCCTAAATTTGTATTATTAAATTAATTTTTGAGTGGACCTTTTGGTGATTTATTCTTTTGCTTCTGTTTTATACAAAAATTCAAAAATAATTTTATTCAATTATTAACATCCCTTGTTCTTGTTGAATGGTTTATTTGCACTCTAAGGTTAATCTTAACTGCTTGTGTATTCAAACAGTAAATCAAGATCTTTCTTCAAATAATCTAAATCAATAATGCTCAAATTTTTTATGAATCACCTAATAAAAATTATCACTCATATTATTCATTGTAATAATCTAATATTTAAATTAAAGCATCAAGGAATTCTTAAAAGATTTTGATTCTGCTAATGTTTAGTCACAAAATCAGAAATAAACTTTTGAATTATATCTTCTAAGGTTATGTTTGGGAACGATTTGAATAAAAATTTTAATTTCTATTTGACTATGGTGAGTTGAGGTTCTTTGATTAAATATTAACACTAGTCTTGTATATAGTTTGTTATATTTTGGGCTGGTTTGAGATTTCTGGATGATTTTTATGACAAGTATTCAAATAATTAAAGTCATTTTCTTTGTACTATTATTAAATGCAGGATATTACACTTTTAAATTACAAGTAGTACAATTTTTTAAATAATTATATCTATTTAATCTGTATCTCAGTCCTTAAGAAATAATATCCCTCTATTCAGAAGTCTGAATTATTTTCTTTATGATTTCTTCCGCTAAGAATTTACTCTATCTTTGAATTATTTGATTCCTATATTTTCCTCAACTCTGACAATTTCGATCTTTTTTGATTTACATCTATCTTATCCAGATTACTTTTTATGTTGATATTTCTTTAAAATTAAAGTATTTTCTTTCCTTAAAAGAATTCACTATTGCTAATTATAATAGTCGCTGAAATCCTAAATAATAGTTTTTTAATTACATAAATAGATACAATTAATTTTTGAAGGAAAGTTTTAGGAAATAAGTTTTGAGGTCACTCGCCATTAATTTCTTTTTAGTTGTGTTTTAAATATTTATAATTTTTAATTATTTATTTCCTTAATAATTCAAATTAATTCTGACTTATTTAATATAAAATGAATAAGTAAGTCTAACAATTGAGTTGAATATCCTTAGTAGCAAGCAGTTTTGTATATTATAAAGTAGTTGTTGCAGATGATGAATATATCGAATGACATATAATATTCATCAAAATTAAATAAAGATCAATTAAAATCCACACTTTAATTTTATTAATTTATAATTCTTTATCCAATTATGTTTGACCAGAATAAAATACTTCTCATGTTGTTGTTCACTTTACAATGATCATTCTCAAAATTTTCATCTTCTGAATTATATGAATTTTATTAATTAGATGATGTAAGATTTGATGGAGTCAACCATCTTGAAATATTCAAATAATTGCTCCAAATTAATCAATATTTCTAATTAAAAATTGAAGTTGCCAACCTATTATTGGAATTTTGAGAATTGCAAAGTGATTTAGCATTTTTTCAAGGCACAAATTGAATGGGAATAGATTTCTAATCATTTGAACAGAAGAATGATAAGTGTCATAAGAAGAGTATGAATGATAGGGATCAGAAGTACTCCTAATAATTAAAAGAATGATTAATAAATGATGGTAGATGAAGACTTATTAAATGATTAACAATTGTGTATAATAATATTCGTTCACAAATATATTATAATTCCGACAAAATTTTTAATGCAAAAATGAAGTTAGACAATATAGAATATCTTGGATATTATTATAAAATGATGAGTACATATTTATATAGTTTAAATAGTCGTATGTCAGATGTTCAAGCATCTGAGGGATATTAGTCAAATTATATTATTTAAAGCCCAGAGAATTGTGGCACACAGGATTTTCTTCTTTGTCTGGGACTCCTTGGACTTGTATTTAATACAGATNGGATATTACACTTTTAAATTACAAGTAGTACAATTTTTTAAATAATTATATCTATTTAATCTGTATCTCAGTCCTTAAGAAATAATATCCCTCTATTCAGAAGTCTGAATTATTTTCTTTATGATTTCTTCCGCTAAGAATTTACTCTATCTTTGAATTATTTGATTCCTATATTTTCCTCAACTCTGACAATTTCGATCTTTTTTGATTTACATCTATCTTATCCAGATTACTTTTTATGTTGATATTTCTTTAAAATTAAAGTATTTTCTTTCCTTAAAAGAATTCACTATTGCTAATTATAATAGTCGCTGAAATCCTAAATAATAGTTTTTTAATTACATAAATAGATACAATTAATTTTTGAAGGAAAGTTTTAGGAAATAAGTTTTGAGGTCACTCGCCATTAATTTCTTTTTAGTTGTGTTTTAAATATTTATAATTTTTAATTATTTATTTCCTTAATAATTCAAATTAATTCTGACTTATTTAATATAAAATGAATAAGTAAGTCTAACAATTGAGTTGAATATCCTTAGTAGCAAGCAGTTTTGTATATTATAAAGTAGTTGTTGCAGATGATGAATATATCGAATGACATATAATATTCATCAAAATTAAATAAAGATCAATTAAAATCCACACTTTAATTTTATTAATTTATAATTCTTTATCCAATTATGTTTGACCAGAATAAAATACTTCTCATGTTGTTGTTCACTTTACAATGATCATTCTCAAAATTTTCATCTTCTGAATTATATGAATTTTATTAATTAGATGATGTAAGATTTGATGGAGTCAACCATCTTGAAATATTCAAATAATTGCTCCAAATTAATCAATATTTCTAATTAAAAATTGAAGTTGCCAACCTATTATTGGAATTTTGAGAATTGCAAAGTGATTTAGCATTTTTTCAAGGCACAAATTGAATGGGAATAGATTTCTAATCATTTGAACAGAAGAATGATAAGTGTCATAAGAAGAGTATGAATGATAGGGATCAGAAGTACTCCTAATAATTAAAAGAATGATTAATAAATGATGGTAGATGAAGACTTATTAAATGATTAACAATTGTGTATAATAATATTCGTTCACAAATATATTATAATTCCGACAAAATTTTTAATGCAAAAATGAAGTTAGACAATATAGAATATCTTGGATATTATTATAAAATGATGAGTACATATTTATATAGTTTAAATAGTCGTATGTCAGATGTTCAAGCATCTGAGGGATATTAGTCAAATTATATTATTTAAAGCCCAGAGAATTGTGGCACACAGGATTTTCTTCTTTGTCTGGGACTCCTTGGACTTGTATTTAATACAGATTATGGGGGGATGTTGATAATAGTTCCAATCTTTTCGGGACTATATTCTTTTTGGTAATTTTGAAACACCCATTAAACAATAGTTTCAACTGTTAAACTGTGCATAACCTTCGCAACAAGATAAATTATTAACACGATTGAAATAACCCCCAATAAAGTAATAGCTGCAGCTAAACCGACATTGGAAAAGCCAACCAAGACTCCCAATATAACAGCTCCAGCTATCTATAATAAAATTATAAAGATTAATATAAGCCAACAGGCTTTTTAATGCTTAGGCACCTCTTAAAATATCGATGGGTGTACTTCCTCTTGAAAGTGAACCTTCATAGATATCTTATGTTAGCAAACTTCACATTTAATCTGATACATTATATAAATAATTTGCTTACATCATTTTTATAAACCTTTTCAACTCCATTCTTTAAAAGAATCCAATTTTTGAGGCACTCCTCGTGCACATATTTTGCTGTTCCACTACACATACATGGATATACGAATTTTGATGTTTCTTCCTCCATCGAGCAAATACGACACTACTCTAAACAAGTATTAAAATTTTCATACTTCCTTTTTTTGACCTAGCCAATTAGATTGGATCCATTTCATTCACATATATATTACACCATACCATCTTCTTCCTCTCATTATCCTAAATTGTGAGTTAGTAATAAGGGTTACTTTCATTTTATATGTTTTCTTGATTCCTTTTTTATAAACATCCCTTCTAGGAGAAAGATTGAGACTCTGAAGAGTTGGAGGGAGACATTCTTCAGGAATTAATTATTAAGATTGGTTTAACTTCGAGAATTTTTGAGGTGGCGATTAACCAACTGTTCTAGCCTCAGAAATGTTCATTTACCTGTATATTATTATTTTAAATTCCCTATACTAACTACGTATGAATTTATTTATTATAATCTGCTAAAATCTTAATTTAATTTATTGTAAATGGAATATTGCACATTGTCTACACTATTCCCAAAATGTCAACGTGCACTCCAAATCAGGATACCACAAAATAATCTACCTCATAACATCATACCAAATCTTAATCCAAATTTATTTCTTCATTATTCAATCTTTATCGATGTCTATATTTTTTAAAATGCATCGAATTATAATTTTTGTTTAAATATCTCAAATTAATATAAAATTAATAATTTTTTCTTGATTACTGATTAATATAGATTCTGCATTTCCATCGGAAATTAATAGGAAATTTTATTATTATAATAATTATTTTGGCCTTCCACATTCAAAGTATCCACACAAAGTCATTCTCAATATAAATTACTAGACCATCTCTAACCGAATTCAAAAAGTAAGCACAATCTCACTTAAAAATACCAAATTATATTCCACAAAAGGGCCAAATTGTAAAGTCGTTGATTTATTAATTAATCCATTCTTTCTGAGATATCAATGTACAAGAGTATATTAATAAACCATGTTTTATACTTTAAGAACCTTGGATTGCCCTGAGACCAAATGGAAAATAAACATTAATTATTTAACACATATATTATTAAAATAATGTAATTAAACTTTGATAACTCTTAGATGCATAAAAGTCCCGAATAAGTATCTATGATAAATTCATTAGTTAAGAAGGGAAAAATTAGACATCAAAATAAAGACAATCAAGGCTGATTTAGCTCCAGGAGTTGTTAAGTATATGATGAAGACCAAGAATGATGAGAAATTATAGGCTCCTCTTCACAAAGTTGACTATCACCAACCTCAAACTAAACCATAACTAACTTACTTAAATGCTTTCTAGAAGATAGATTTAGAGCCTCCAGTATAGTTGGATGAAATAAGAGAAGAAAAATGGAGCATTTTATCAAAAAATTGCAGGAACATCTTAGAGAAATCCAGAATTAGTTTGGGAAAACCAAATGAATCTCATATTCTAAGACAGTCCTCAAGTGAACTCTTTCCAAATCCTCAAAAACTAAAAAAAACTAATACTAAGTTTTTAACTAGAAGATAATCAATAGACCTAAGAATTGAGGATATCAAATCTCCATAATAATCCCCTGTAGAAACTACACCAAAACCAGTTGGAATTAAAATGGATCCTTTCTATATGAGATTCAAAAAATATTATAAAAAAATCGGCATCCCTTAAGATGAATAACCAAATCATCAAAAGAGCAAACTGCACAAAAATTCATATTCTTAAGATAAGACAAGTAAAATCAACTCTCCACAAAGATAAAATTAGAGTTTTATTTTATTTCCATTAGTTTAATGTTCTCCACAGGCTTATCAAAAATCTGGGATTTAGAAGAAAAAGAGTTAATAATAGTATCTGTAGGATATTTTGGCTTTGTGTAATAAGGCTTAGAATTTTCAAGCTGAGATGAAAAAAGATGAAACTGAAAATTATGGTGAATTAAATCAAAAAGTAGAGTTCATCAGATCAGAATTCAATAAATATCATTGCATGATCAATAATGATTAGGATTCAACAGATAATGTTGATAATAAATGATATATATATATAACATTAATCAACATAATTATTCGATCATTCCAACTCTTGCATCATATCTTAACGAATTTACACTTCCATATTTTACTTATTTTTATCTTACAATTTGAAGATCTTTTCAATAACTGTGATTTCTGTGGATGTTGTATCCAAACCTATGAAGTTTAAATTCAATTTGTACCACAAAAAGCAGCAATGTCATTAACAACAAGACCAGATGCTATGATATCACTACCTCTGTTCACAGTACCAGCACACAATGGTATTTGCAATAAATTGGCTAATTCATCTAATTCTTCTACTGTTGTCAATGGATGCACCAATCCTCCTTAATTATTAAAGCAACAATAAGTTCCAACCAAAACCTACTAAGCCACAGTTGTTCTGAACACTTCAACTCCCAAAGTATCAGCAATGATTTCCTCTGTCTCTTTGTCCAAGTCAGAATGAATCAAAGCAACATAGTCATTACAAGCCACGCAATTACCTAAAGCAGATAATTTCTCTTCAACTCTTTTAACCTATAATATTAATTTACATATTTACTTTAACTTCATCTGGCAATGAATTTCTAATTTACTTGAGTTCTTAATCAGTGCATGTATTTGGTACCAATAATCCATTTTTATTTCCTGTTTTCATTTAAATAATATACGATACCTGCAGTCAATCTTCCGATAATTCTTGTGCCTCCAATTGAACAATGGATGACTGGCATACTTAATCCAAGTTCAGATTCAAACACCGAGTAGAAATTTTCACTTCCTCCAAGTGCAACAAGACAATATGCGTTTGTAAGTTTAGAAAAAACACCAATATCATTGGAGTTTTCAAATTAACATCTATTTGCCATGAATGAGTTTTATAAAATTCTTTATTAAATTAATAATCCAAAAATCAGAACTAATTATTTATTTTTATAATAACTTTTCAAATAATAAACTTGCCTGGCTTATTTTGTAATCATTAGAATATAAATAGTGAATTCAAATACGTTTTAAGAAAGTATACTCAAATTATCATTTACATAAACTCTCCTTACAAATACATTCAAAATTTGTATGGTAATCAGAGTACTGTTTTAATGAATTAGATGTACATCTCTATACCTATTATAGCAAGAATTTAAGAGAAAGTTGATTTTACACAATATTCTCTTTCAAAAATTTATTAAAAGAAATATTTGAAACTTCCATTTTTTGCAATTATTGAAATTTAATATAATGTTGAATTTTAGTAAGTTTTAAGGAAGATGACTTATTGTTTTATTAAATAAAGAAATTACTTACTTTGGTATTCATTAGATAGAATCGAAAGTTTCTGTACAAGTATGTAAACAATAATTCTTAAATTAGATATATTTTATAATTTTTTATGGTGAAGTAACTCCCTTTGTAAATTAAATAGAAACGAAATCCTTGGACCAGTGAAGTATTTTTGTAAAGTTATAAAAAGGAAGACCAGCTTTTAAGAAAATTGGTGAAAAAATACCAAAATGAAAGGCTTGCTTGGAAGATAATTTCATAACACTTAAAATAGAATGGATTTAATAGGAATACGAAAGCATGTAGAGAAAGGTTTTCAAATCATCTGGATAGTGCTTATAACAAGGCTGATCTAACTGAAAATGAAATAGATTAACTATTTGACTTAATAGAAGTGCATGGCAATAAATGGGTACCTATTTTATCAAATCATAGACACATATTGCTGAATAGTTGAACAAAAGAACTGATTAGGACATAAAAAACAAATTTTATGCTCATGTTAAGAAAATCATTCGTAGATTGATTAAAGCTGCATATTAAACAACCGAAAGTATTTAGTTTTTTATGACATAGGCTCCATAATAATTGCCAGAATACAGCCACTATTAATTTCTAGCATATATTGTCATGTCGAGGAAGAAAATGATAAAATTTTAAAAATAGAGCAAGAGATGAAGGTTCTGTTTAAGTAGTTAATTCGAAACAATAAAAATATTCAAGTTGGTGTTAAAGTTGATGACTAAACAATAGAATAAGTTAAATTAGTTATGAACTACCTTGGCAAGCAAAAGTAATTTGATCTCATTATTCTAGCGATATTTATTTAAAGAAAAAGATTACTAAATAGGCAGAGAAGGTTAAGCTTAAGAAGATAAAACAAAAGAGATCTCTTAAACTCTCATAAAACTTGAAAAGATAATCAAAAATAATCGAGAATATTATACAAAAGAAAGCTATTTTTACAACAAATAAAATAAAAATAGAAAAATTTAAGTTCCAATACCCTCAGGGGCAAGAAATTAAAAATTAGACTTCCCCAGAATATACCCCAGGAGACAACCATTTTTCATTTTATTCATACTATAGTCCTTTTACTAGTATCTTTTAATGGGGACCATCTTCCAATATCATTCCAATTGAACCAATATTTACAAAGGTATAGATCCTCAATATAAATAGAATTTTTTATGTGGATTTCCTGGCCGCTAAAATCAGTGTATTATGTGGCCTGAGAGTTATCAAATAACTTCTGAATGATCTAATTTGTTTATCTATTTTATAATGCTTTTTTAATATTCATTCACACAATCATTATTACACAATTAAAAGTCAATTATAAAAAAAATTGAAACGTTTATCATTCATAGCCATTTAAGGACTTTTGAAAGAGTGAAAACTCTTTTCACTTGGTATGAAACTAGGATGGACAGTCAACTGATGGGGATTCTTTTTCTGGGATAATCCTCTACTAGATTCAAAACTATAGGAGGATTATCTTTCTTTTGATAAAGTAGGATGTCTTTCCTTTGAATGAGTTGTAGTGTGCCTGTCATTTTTAGTTAAGATTTTTTCCACTTTGAAAAACTAGGGTTCTCTTGATTTAGCTTAGGCATTGGTAGTAGTAAAGTAGGAAGGCTTAGGAATGATGGCCTATTGATAGATTAAATGTATACCTTATTGGTGCTGGGTTTGGAATAATTTTTTAGGTGTGAGAAATCAAAGCAAAATTATTATTTGATTTAACTAGTGGGGGTAATGAAGGACATATTTTTAGTAATTGTATTAAGATCTTCAATTAAATCTTCAGGTAATTTATGTTTCTTTTTGATGTCATCTTTCTCTTCATTTAAATCATTTTTCTTAAACCATGGATAATTGAGTAATTCAATTACAGTGGGTCTTTCATCAGGATCAGTTGTGAGCATTCCATAGAGTAATGCGATGGCTTCCTTTGAAATGTCATGAGTGATAGTGAATTCTCCTGATTGAATCTTAGAATAGAGTTCTGCATCGGTATCTCCTTTGAATGGGAAGACTCCTTGTAACATAGTGAAGAGGACAACTCCTAAGGCCCAAACATCTGATTTATCACCTCGATACTCTTACCTGGTGACGATTTCTGGAGCCATATAACTAGGGGTACCACAGAACATTTTGACTTTCTTTTCAATGGGAAAGGCTGTGGAGAAGCCAAAATCTATGAGTTTTGGCGTTTAGCCTTCTAGTAGAATGTTTTCTAATTTGAGATCTCTGTGGGCAATATTTTTGGAGTGACAATATTAGACAGCATCAAGGATCTATTTAAATATAGTTTTAGCAGTGTCTTCATCGAGTCTGCGTTCCTGATAATATTGATATAAAGAGTATACCTATTATTTTCGAATGAAATGGTGGAGTGAACTCCCACTCACATATTCTATAATAATATTGACGTGATTATTGGATTCCAATGTGTCGAGGATCTTGACAATATTTGGATGATCCAATTTTTCAAGAATTTCTATTTCTCTACGCACTCCTTTGCGACGCTGTAAATCGCGTATTTTAGATTTCTCGTATATTTTGATAGCCACTTTAGTGCCAGTTTCAATTTAAATCGCCACTCTGACAGAGGCATAAGCTCCTTGGCCTATGCGACTGCCAACCTTATACTGAGCTTTAAAAATCTCAGTTTTATTGATATCATCGTCAGGTTAATTACTAAGAAACTTAACTCTATCACAGATATTCTGTTATTTTTTGAAGTCGAATTTGAAGTATTCAACATTATCACGTTTTTCAACTTTACAAATTTTGGATTATAGAATCTAACTGATGGCATCAAGATTTCTGAGTTGTTAATTCTTTAAGCTCATCAGTAAATCCTATTACAAAGGAGGTCTTGACTTGTATGAATATTGATTGCCTATGCATTTTTCATTCTCTTTCTGATTCAGACTATTCGCAGCTGCTCTATGCTTCATTGGAATTTAAAATAATTAACAGTCTCAATATTATTATATAATGAATAGATATACTGCACTCACAATAGTCAAAATTAGTTGTGTCCTCCTGCATGTACCACTTGTTAGTCTAGAATAGACTCCTAGTTTCCTCGCATATCGCTCAAACGAATATAATGTGACTTATAGATTTGAAGCACTCTTGTCTCATAATTCAGATAGAAGATTACGATTATACAGTGTTCCTTGAAGTATTCAATCCATTCTATGCCAAGGAGGTAATCGGGCTCACATCTTCATCTAAACCCTTTGCTTGACTAATTGTCTCAGATAAAAATCCAAGTAAACTTGTCTTTCAGCAGAGTGTTACAATGTACCAAATGGGATGAAGACAAATGTTCTTTCACTCCCAAATCTTTGAGGATTGTTAATAGTATTAAGAAGTATCCCCTTAACCTGCTAATTAACAAGCTTTTGACAGAGAATGGTCTTAGTACCAATAAATGTCTTTCATATAAGCAGACTATGAATTTCAAACTAAAGAGCAAATGTCCAAACAGTTGTGATGATTTGAGTTTCTAGAAATCAGAGTTGAGAGAGCTAAGGATCTTATATAATTTACATCAGCATAAGACATACAAGATCACATTATAAATAAGGGTCCTGTTGTCATGGCATTGAAATGTAATAGCCATAGTAACTAGAATAGGGGGAGTAATATTTTAAGATCCCTTATAAATAAAGAGAATTCCAAGGATGATTTGAAAATTCCTGAGTTCCTATGTCTTATAGAAGATGGTTCAAGTTTAAATGAAGACTCAGGTGAAAAAACGATCAGGACTTTGGCATCAGGATTCTTAGTATGCCAAAGTTGGCATACAGAAATGGATGGCAAGATAAGATGGAAATCATTGGATTAATTTGGTACTCAATACAGGGTTGATGGCAGAGTCAATGTAGGAGAGAAAAACCAATACATATTGGGGTACTTTGGATTTGATGTCTGAATTAATAAATTATGAAATAATTAAATAATAAATACAAACAACAACTCTTGCCATTAAAATTGACAAACCATGTCAATCCATAATTTAAGGTGAATCCATATTAAAACTCGTTTTCGCCTGTGACTCTCAGAAAACCACTCTTCAGTTTACATGAAAAGAATTCAGCTAGATCCATCAAAAAGTAGTAACATCATTCTCCTCCTATCACCCAGAAAAACACCCTGCAGATTGAGAAATATGGTTTGGACTCCAATTTTGAGTATATCCTAAAATTTGCAGTGAGAACAAGACAAGGAATGTAAATAGGGAATCCAAATAAATAGAATTAGGATTCCTTCATAGTGTTTCCCAATATCGGAAATAAATCATATATGCACTTCTTTTTCATTTGTGATGGTCATGGCATTCATGGACACCATATCTCAAATTTCCTCAAATAGCAATTCCCCATTTACATCACCAAATTCAAGAATCAACTGGAAAACAAGTATCCATTACCATAACTTAAACTAGTCCTTATGCTACCATATACACGATATTCGCTCAAGTAATCAAAGCCTTGGATCAATCATCTATCGATCAGTCATACTCTGGGTCAACTGTGGTTGGTTTATTTATGTTGCATAATAAGGTATTGAAAACAATTTAATAGAGATTTATTGCCCAAACTTAGGTGATTCGAGAGCAGTTATGTTGAGTCGAACCAATAAGTGGTTCCTCAAAAATTTATCGCGAGATCACAAACCAGATTGTTAGGATGAGGCAGAACGTATAGTCAATCAGGGGGGAAGGATCGATCCTTATAAGGATTAGAATGGCTAGGCCTGTGGGCCATTGAGAGTTTGGAATAATGGCAATGTACCAGGATTGGCTATGACAAGGTCTATTGGGGATCAAGTGGCTAAAGCAGTGGGGGTAATTGACAAACCAGAGATCTTCAATTTCATACTTGAGAAAATGGATAGAGTTATCCTGTTAGGATCAGACGGAGTGTTTGAATTTCTTTCTTAATAAGACATTCTAGATTCTGTTACTCCGTATGTTGACAGAATGGATGTTGAAACTGCTTGCAATCACTTGTTGGAAATGGCTCACGTTAGTTGGGTGCAGAAGGGAAATAAAGTGATCGATGATATTACTTTTATATTGATTTTTATGTAATATTGAATGAGTTGACTTTCACATAAATTAAATGTAATAATTTTGTTTTCAAATATCTGAACAAATACTTATACCTTCTATAGTTTTTCTTGCTCTTATTACTCTAATATCTATAAGGAATCTTATCTAAATTTATAACCTGAAGAATTGGAACCCAATTTAGGAATTGTCACCCCTTTTGACCATATTCCAAGGATTGTCACTTTATTTATTTATAGTCATAACCACATTTGTGATAGTTTATGTTGAACAGAACAATTTTCAAATCCTTAAAATTCTGATGATCTTTTAGAACTTTTTTAGGGGACTCTTTGTATATATCACAGTATTCAAATCACTCAGAGTGGCACTTGCATTTCATCTGAATAGTAAGTCCTCCTTCTTCTTAACCTTTTTATGTACCAAACTATTTAAAGATTAGTTACGTATTTTATTTGTAGCACTCTTTATGACTTCCGCATTGTGGTCAGGAATTTATTACATCGTAAAACTTTATAATAGTGAGATATCCCACACGGAGTAACATTATATTAATGATCTCATTCAGTACGAGGAGATCAACATAGTGGAAGCAATTAATAATACAATAGAAATCACTTTATTCATGTTGATCATATATTGGAATTCAAAAATCCATATACCACAATTTGATACACTTCAAAGGTTTGTCAATAAACCAATTCTTATCTATGCTATTTGGTTATACGTTAATACTTTTATCAGTTATTTTATCAATGAGAAAGATTGCGAAATTTACAGTGGAACTACTAGATTTCCACTTTCGTTGATCGTTATGCTCATCTCCTAAATTTTGAGGAGCATGGTGGAATTCTATTTCGTCATCTATGCTCCCATATAGTAAAGTACATTAATAAGATTGCCATTGATCCCATCTATCATTTTGGATAATTTTCAATTATATATGAGAATCCCACTATGTAGCACAATATTTTACAAATACTTAGAACAACTATCAGAGAGCACCATTTTCAATTCTCAGGAGAGATCTATGGAATACTCAGATGATTTATAGGTACTTTAGGTGTGGATGGCTTATCAGATGAAATTAGAAAACGGGATTGGAGATGAAGATTTCGCACTAGTGTTGAGTTTGGATAAATAATAAAATGAAACTCAGTTTGATATTAATTATTAATCATAAAATCAAGTTAGATTAGAAAAGCATTTGATGTAACTCTTCAAAGAGTATTAGAACACATTCTCATATTAAAGAATGAAGAAACTGTTCAATTGTCTTGATAATGCAACGAAGAATTTCTATTAAATGAATATAATCTAAAATTTTTTAAACTGATTATTAATAAGCTAATTGAATAATTTGGATATATAAAATATTCAACTAAAGTGATAGGTTATCTTGGAATGGACTTAAAAGTGAGTCATTCCCCCAGGGCGTAGTGATTCCACTTAAAAAAATATTTACAACTGAATCATCTTGAAAGTCGCTTCTACAAGGTATATTTCTCAAAATTCATCTTGAGACAAATTGTATAATGAGGTAAATTAACAAAGATAGCAACAGTATCTTATCTTTTACCTTTTGATAATATATATGTATATAATATAACCATATCATTAAATTAGAAATTAATTGATAATCATTAATATAAAGTTGTTTAATTGTACTTTTCAATTAACCCAGTTATGATTATTATGATTTAATAGCTAATTAATATAATAATGAAAAAAACTTAGGTGAATGGCTTTAGAGTGAATAATAGCTAATCAAAAATAAGGAAGGCAGGAGAGCTGTTAGCATCTTTGTAGTACAGTATCAAGTGTAAGTCTTATACGCCACAACCCAGAACAATAAAATAAATGACTCCTTATCCATTAAGAACTCAGGTGAATCAAAATGCAAATCCTTTGGTTTAACCTCGAAATCTATATAATCGTCAAACCAGTATAAATTGTCAACAGAGACCATCGCTATTGTCAGTCATAACTTCCGATAGTAACGCCAGTGCTGACGAGGAATATGAAATTTGGGATAATAATTAAGATTTGCGAGTAAAGAAAATGACAATGGAAGAATCGAAACCTTCTGTTGGATAATTTTTATAATTGTACAAAGCAAGATTTGGGTATGATTTATTGAAATGAAAGAGGTTTTCCAGGACAGTAGCAATACATAAAAAATGAGGAAGTCATCAAAGTCGCTGTTGGATACGCTTCGACTGACAGACATGTTTTTAAAAAATACTTCCCTTAGAAATAAATAGTGTTTGAAGATGACACCGATTATTCACAACCCTATAATATAGAGGACGATCACCATTTTCAGAGTTTCCATAACTTTTTTTAAAATAAGAAGTCCAACACTCTTCTTAAAATAAACACCTCGCGTAATTGAATCATATTATACTTATATATATATATTTCAAACTTTGTCAATTAGACTCTATATTTGTTCTGATGTTCTTTAGGTATATCTTCTCTCTGCAGTTGTAATCACAGCCAATTCTACATTGGAATTATTGATCTAAGATATTATCTTACATAATTACTTTCTCTTCCATCACATTCTTGAGACATAAGATGGCCAATCTCTCAGCTTATTCCAAGGTCAGATCCTGACTTAAGAGATACTTTTACTTATTTGTATTATTCTTTGAGAATGCTTTGGATTCCTTCGTCTGCTGCTCCAATTCCTTTGGCTTAGTATTCAATCATAGTTCCAGTGGGATCTAGACTCATTCAATTCAATACCAGTTTAGTAAATTTGAGGACCATGATCTGAGACACCAGCAATCAATAGCGCCACTCCATAGGGTCTTGACATTTTAGTTTTGCTTTTGGAATCACTCTCTCCGAAATCAAGAGCCAAATCGCAAACGATCTAAGTGAGTGCTCTAACATTGATGGGTTCACCATAATTGAATTTGTGATTCTGAGATTCTACTCTGGCATGTTCAACTAAAGTTCTGGCATCAGGAATGAAACCAGAGGCAGTGCAAGCAATATGAGTGTCAATTTCATAGATCTTCTCAATACTCCTAGGCTCTAAAAGAGTCGAATTCAATTTTCTTTCTCCTGCCAATACTACGCCATCATTCACTTTTATAGCCAAAGCACTTGCTCCCAATTTGATTGCTTGCAATGCATATTCCACCTAGAATAGACGACCCTCTGGTGAAAAGGTATTCACTCCTCTGTCATAGTCTGTTCTAATGGAATTAATACAATTATGTACTTATTTTGAAACATTAATCCCAATCTGAATTATTTATTTAATATATTATAATCATCGATTTCCCACAATAAATGTAATTATTGCACATCTCAATGTATCATAAACTCTCACTCACATTTTGGTTCATGTTTTGAGTGATAATTATCCGTTCCATTCGAATTCAAACATTCAATATAATTTCTTATGTCTGATTCCCAAAAAATAGTTGGCATCGTATTCTCCAAACTAGAAAGCAAGCGTTCTCATCCCACTTACATAGTTGAAACCAAGGCTGGCAATCTCATTTATAGACAAGCTGCCAATCTGCCCTCTGAATAAATTGAAAAATTTAACCTTATTTTCAGCAAGCAAATTGCAGACAAATTGTACCCCTCCCAAGACAAGAGACTATTCTACAAGGGCACTGAATTGGATCTCCCAGATGTCGAGTTTGATGATGATAATGACGACGACTCTAAGTCCACTAAATAACAATGTAATTGTCAATCAAAACAAACAACCAAATTCACAAAACAAACACCCAATATCTAATCCTATCAACCATTATAGCTTCCTTCCAAATCAACCATCAAACTCTCCTCCAATACCATCCTAACATACGACAAAATCGATGGAGAATTTAAATAAGCTAGTAGAATTGATTGCAATCTCATTAAAGACATTAAAAATTGGGAACAAACCAAAATCAGCAAAAAGAAATAAGTAATGCTCTGTATTTCCAATGATTCCTTTGTGAAACTAGCTGATTTAAGATTCAAAAACCCATCCCTGGTCCTTGATTTTGTTTTGAATAACTGTATACTCGTTAAATGAATAACTATTAATCATTTTTATAATATGAAAAAGAAATTAAATATTCCTCTTAGGAACATTTAGCCTGACACGTATCTCTTGATCTTATCTAATAGAGTGCCCTTTACTGACGGAGATGGCTTGAAACATTGGAGGAGCTTTCGTAATGCCATCAACACCATTAGGTTACTGCAGAATCCTAAAACGAAGAGATTGAACTCTCCAGTAATTTGTATATTTTAACCCAAGGACGAACTAACCATCAGTGGATACAGACCTGAAGTATAAACAAAACAAAGATCAGATAGCAGTCGCAACTTCAACGAAGCCTTAAAAAATATTCAAATGTAATAACTTCTATTCTCACTCATTGAAAAAGGCTTCCCACCCAATATAATAGAAGAAATATTAAATAAGGATCCGAAAAAGTATGTCTATTCCATCTATGAAGATATTTCTATGACCAAAAAAGCCAACACAGTTTAGTTAACAAAAAAAATTAGAGAGGCTTAACACCCTTGTATGTAGCTGCCAAATTGGGTCATCTAGAAATATGTAAAATTTTGATCGAAAAAGGAGCCAACCCATAAATATCTGTTACTATCAATGGGATTGAAGAAACCCCATTGGAAGTTGCTTAAAGATGGAGGCATTTGAAAATAGCTCACTTTTTATAACAATAAAATTGATATTAATATCATTTTAATAACATTAACTTTATTTCTTCAGTACCATATCTCAGGATTCAAATTGTTAAAGTAATAAAAAATACACCCAATCAATGGATCACTTTACAACACTAATTGTGTGTTTATTAATTAACAAAATAATATTATAATATGGAATCATATGTTAAATTGATTATTTTTCAAATATCAATTAAGTTTTAGTTTTTTGAATTTATATTTTATTATATCACAGGAGAGTTCTGAAAATAATTGATTCATTCTCGATGAGACTTTTACATTCAATAAGCTATAAAATTAAAATTAATGTTATACTTTATATTGTTAGCAATAGCAGTGTCAAAGGATGCCAAGTAGGATGTCAACTTAACAATAGGCTTAGATTTCTCAGACAACTCCTACCTGGACTTCTATGGCAACTTTTCAAAGCACTACGAAGAATTTCATCAGAATGGATGTAATATTATAGATAATCATTTAATCTTAGTGAAAGTGAATATTGTTCAACATCTCTTGCCATGCTATAGTTGTTACAAGCGTCATTAATTCAAACAGCCTGAAAAAAATTGTTTAGGAGGAGGCAGATATTGCTGTATTATTATTTAACTTAAATATAGAGTATTCTGATTATGTATCAGGTTAAGCCATATTAAAAGAGCTATTGCGTCAATAATGTGTGTTGTAAGTCTTGCCAAATCATTATTTCAATTATTCATTTTACTTCGGATATTAATGTAAGAAATCAACAATGGTTAATTGTGCTTAGACTTATTTCACTAATAATAATATATCAACCGAAGCTATAGACAAATGTGTTGAGAATAGTTTTGAGGAAGATGAGGAGGTAAATTAGGAAATTAAAACAAATAAAATATTGGAGCAATACAAAGAATTGTAATATAATCAAACTTCTTTTTCTGTATATTTGGATTCTATTGATAAAACTAATAGTTCTTATGATGAATTTCTATCAACGGTGTGCTCAAAGTATATTAATGTTTCGATATCGATTTGCACGAACACTGAAAAACCTGGTAAGTAGACAGATAACACGAATACTTTGGAGTAAGTGTTTTTATTTGTCTTTGGTTTGATTATTTTGATTATAACAGCATCTGGAGGTTGGACATTATTGAGTAAGATTCAATTCGGATCGAGTTTAGTTCCAAAAAGTAGAATAGCTATTCCTAAATTAGAGGGGGATCACATCATCTAGGAGGATGACATTTGATATTTGTTAATATTATCAATTATATAATGTTCATGATTACTTCTCAATTTTAGTGGAGGTAGGAATAATTGTAATGGATTTATAAATTAAAATGATCAACTGTCAATAAAATAAACGATAAAATTGTTACAATTTCATCTTTGGATCTACTAAAGAACAGCGGTCTACTTCCATGAAAGTAGAGAGATTGAGGTAGATCACCGAGATCTGTGAAATCAAATAGAATTATTATAAAGGATTGGAATTGGGGAAGACCAGCGAAAATGCATTGAAAATTATTCATATGAAATTGGAGAGACAGAGACTGAGAAGACAGTCATTTGAGACTAAAACTGAAATGGAAGATGAACATCTACCTCAAATTTAGTATCCCATTAAGCCCCCAATTCCACAGAGGACAGTATTAAGCAATAAAGAAAATATTATTGAAATGCCATTTAATTAAGGAAAATAAAATTAGTTTTAAAGATTGTATCAGATGAAACGAAGAAGAATATCATAGAGAATGAAGATTAAGAAGAGTGAACCCACAATAGATTTTAGTCCTTGGGAGAACTAGGATAATCTTGATTTTGATTTTTATTGATAAACATAGGACTGTTTTTATGTAACAATGTTGTCATAATAATTTAGTATTAGATAGTTTTTATTCATTCACTTTAATTATTTAAGTAGTTAAGGATTGCACTTTTTGGAATTATCTAATTCTTTTAACAAACTTCTCAGATTTTGTATTAAGAATCGTGTTCTACAAATCAGCGCTTCTTTTATAAAGATTATCAATATTGATTTCAAGCATAGAGTTGAATGAAGAATCTTCCTATAGGCTCTCCTCTCTGGAATTAGATTGCATCTTATTAAAATTGGTTAAGTAATGTCTCTAGGGATTCTTTTGCACTCGAGCAGTCTTACACAAGAACTTGTACTTTTGATCCTTCTCCTTCAAAATATCTTCATTTTTCGGTTTCATGAACATGTAAGCATAGAATTTCACATCTTTACTCAAGGGATCTGTGATATTATATCGATTAGGTTCAAATTAATGAAATTTTTAATTACCATTCTTTAGATCCCTGACTAGATTTCTTCTGGCTTTGAGTAGTAGATTTTTTTCTTGATTTTGATTGTGTTCTAGAAACTCAGTTAATTTAGCATTCATTTTCTCCCTTTCCTTCTTTTTGGTTAAGTGAATTGTTTGTTGATCTGGTAAAGTCTTACTCCTCAAATTGTTATTAAATGAATTTTGACTCTCTTGAGTGTTTAGTCGAACTCTCAATGAACCTTATGGATTCTTAGAGTACTTTATTTTATCAAATTCTCTAACTCCATCAGCCTTTTCTGATAGTAGATTCTTCGATTTAATTTTATTAACATTCTTCTCGCAAGTTTCAAATAAATGTCTAAATAGTTAAACATCTCGAAGTGAATCTTTAGTATTTTTTTATTACATCCTTTATTGAATCAAAGTTTGAATCTTATTAAATCTTTCCTAGATCTTAATTTTCCTTTAAAGTAGATCATCAGCCTATGATGAATTTTAGATCATAGATAATCTAACAGAGGATCTTTATTTTAATTAACTTCTAAATTTATGCACATTTGAAAATAGTTTTAATTAATCCATCTTATGTGTTGTTGATGAACTTATGATATGATTACATTCATTTACTAAATTTAATGCTGTCTTTTAACCTTCCAAATAGTCTCTGAAACTATGCTTTAACTATTCATTAAATAAAAAAGGGTTCGGTTATTGCAGAGGACATTCATTTTCCAGAGGGTCTCTTGCAATTCTAATTTTAGATTTTCTTGGCGAATCTTTCGATCGCTATAAGTTTTCCCACAAAGATGCAGTTTCAGTAGTTTAATAAGTTGAAGGAGTACTATCTAGTGTTACTCTAATTTTGTATTAATTGTTTTTCATAAAAATTAATATATATAAGCTTTTAGTTATATCATAATTTAAACTATCATTTCAGTGCATTTGTTATGGCCTAAGCTAATTTGACTAATTCGCTCACATAACTACTATAAAATCAAATCAATTACTTTGCTCCCAATAGACTTCTACTCGCCTAGGATGACTCAATCTTATTTCTCAAAGACACAATCTCATTCAACTGCACATTGTCACTCAAATTTCTCCTCTATTGAGACCTATAACTTGATTCAATAGGTCTGCTTTAATATGATTGTGATTATTATGATCGAGAACTTTGGTAATTGACATTGTTCCTACTCCCCAAAGAACTATTGATCCTTGAATTCTAGTAGTCAATATTACTTCTTTTATAGACCCACCGCCTTTTGAGGTGAGTAAGTGATTGATTTATCACTAATCTGATTCCTTTATTAAAAAGATGAGGCCTGATTGAGTTTGGTGTATGAGAAATCCCTTATCTTGGCCTATAGGTTTTCGAAAGATGGCACAGTGGGCAAACTCTCTTTTCTAAGATATTCGATTCCATTACCTATAAGAATAGAATGATTTCTGTGCAGAGTCTGTTTAATATTACAGAACTGGTACGCATCTATCTTTAACTTAATTTCGAATGGATTTAATATCAAAATTGATGTCCAAAGTTCTTTGGGGTTACTCTAACCAGGATCTCTGCATTTTTTATTTTAACGATTAATTTATTTTATTATATAATATATTAAAATAGTGTGAATAATATGTCATTTGGAACACTCTACTAACTTAAAAGTTCCTTCTAATTCTTAATACACCTTCATCTCATACACTTTATCGTCACTCAATTCAACTTCTAACTAAATTACATAATCAAACTGATCTCATACCCACCACATTACTCCTGCCACAATCTGGAAACCCACCTTGTCGACTCTAACCCAAGTGATATCAACTGATAAATGACACACTTGATGGAATTCATGTCTTGCCTTTTCAATTGCTTTTTAATAATCTTCATCATTGTGGAAACTCTCTGGAGATTCCCAACTAATGCCTCCCTCCAATTATTGCTTCTTATGCATCTTATTTTCTATTATGTGTCTTTTTCCTTGTGCAATAAGAAGAATTGTAATTAATACTATAATTGTTATATTCATTTTTTTTATTATTGATTTATATAATATTGAAAATTAAAATTATAATAAATGTATTGTTGTATATTTTAGACTGCAAAGAAATTGAACAGATGAATCAAAATCTTTACATTTATTTATGATCTCAGAATATACCAAAATCAATTGAAGTTAAGTTTACAAGAGAATCAAATTCTAAAACTACTCTGAATGAATTTGCATTATATATCAGAAATATCACTTAATAAGTACCCTAAGACATAATTTACACAATCACATAATCATCCAAAACCCATTAATCCTTTTGGCTTATCATTAGATTTAGTAATTCATGGTAGGAAATGGAAAGAATCATTAAGTAATCTTAAAGTAGAGAAATAGCATAACTAATTTAATAGTAACATTTAAAAATTGAGAATGCATACAATTTGACTATTAAAATTCTGGATTTTGTTATTATGTACAAAAAGAGAGTTTTGGAATAAGAATTGGAAAATCAAGTGATAATTGAGAGTAAGCTAATATAAAGTTAAACACAAGATATATCTAATGATTTGTTATATTTTATTTGAGTTAGTGTTATTAATTTGTATAAAATATAATTAGTTTTAATATTATATTGAATGCATTAGGAGCATATGAAAATGAATGTTTTGAAATAAATATAGGTGGATACAAATGACGTTTATCATTTGGATGCAGAAAAGTATTTTAAGAAATAATGCACATCCTTAGAAATGATCCTGATATCTCGAATGATTACAAAAATCAATAAGAGGAATAATGAATAGTTGAGAATGATAGCAATATCTAATGAGTTTGTGTATAACATAGATAAGAAATCAATTAAAAGAAAGATAGCAATTAACAAAATATTTGGAGTCACAATATCAAAAAAGAGTCCAGAGTTTATTATACATGTACCTACAGAATCTGATTTATTGTACAAATCTTAAGAGAATAGAGATGTAATAGTATTTTACTTAGCAATTGCTTTGAAAATGCACAATATAGATGGCATCAGAATATATTTTGTAGAAGATGAAGTCTTACAGCCATACTGCATGCATCATCAAACACCTGATAAATCAAAGTAAACTAGTTTGCATCCGAAATGTTAAATTAGCACATTGTACCCTGAGAATTTCCAATTGAATTATATCAATATTATGAATAAGAGTAAGGCAACTGCAAATGAAGTGATGGTGCTGTTTGCTAATGACCCACTCAGATTGCGAGTTAAATTAGAGGAGTATTAGAAATCAGTAGTCTTAGCTACAGGATCTTTGAGTAAGATCTACTTATTGCACAATAAATACGAAAAATAATAACAATTCTCAGTGCTGAAATGTGTTCCCATCAATTCAGTCGACATAGACTTGTTGGAGCTGTTTCTCAAGAATTATGAGAAATTGCCATTCATAGAGGAATTGGAATTGTGTTTGCTCTACAATGGTAATGTAAATTTAATATTCAAATTCGTGAAGGGAGGAGACCTCTATTAACATTTAAAGGAGATCAACAATTTCCAAGAATAATAAGTAAAATAAATAGTTGCATAAGTAGCAATAGCATTATCGGATCTGCATGAGAGAGGAATAATATTTGGAGATTTGAAACCTGAGAATATTTTGATAGACGAAAGAGGTTATGTATGTTTAACTGATTTCGGATATGGCAAATTGAGAATGTACTAGGAATTTAAGAAAACTTAGGAGATCAATTTCACTGTTGAATATTCATCTCCAGAATACATTAAGAATGGTGAACTAACTAGAATGTCGGATTGGTACAGTTTGGGCATTCTAATTTATGAATTGTTGGTAGGCATAACTCCTTTCTATCACAACAATTTCGAAATAGCCTTGAAACTCATTCTCAAAGGTGAAGTGCATTTCCCCAGAAATATAGTTTGTTCATCATAATGTAAGGACATCATCTAAAAATTGATAAATCATGATAGTACCCATCGATTGGGATTTCTCATGGATTTTAAGGAATTGCAAAGTCATCCTTGGTTTCACGATATTTCTTGGGAAGACTTGGCCTAGAAAAAGTATGATACTCTTGCATACATACCGTAATTCAATGAGATGTCACAAATATCAGATAGATATTTTACTATGGAATAATTAAACGAAGATGAAAGAAGTTGGTGATTCTTTATATTAAATACAAATGTTTATTATTATTATTATAAGTTAAAAATTCAAATTCAATGTTCAAAAATTTCATGTATGTTGAATATGGACCAGAATTACAATGTCATGATAAGCTCTATTAAAATGCCTTAAAAAAATAGTAGAAATAAAAAGACGTTGATTACTAAAAATAATTATAAATGCTGATTGATTAAGTAAATGAAATCGAAGATGAACCACCTTAATAAGTAACTAAGGACTTTTATGATTATTCAATGAAATGGAAAAATCTAGTTAATCAAAAACGATTTTAAGAGCAGTATTAAAATGAGATGAGTCTGTAACAAAAATCTTAATAACCTTAAATATAAAAATTACCTTAGAATTATCTGTCACCCATTGATGGTTGGAAATATCATGCTCAACAGTACTTTGAGAAAAAAGGAAGCAGATAGCAAAATGACTCCAGTTTCTAACCAAGCATAAATGAAAAGTCCAAAATGATGCAGTTTGATGACCCAGTTGAAGATAGATTGATTAAATATGGTTAGCAAAGAGAACAGAAATACCTATTTGAAAAACAATTCGAAAAGTTTTATGAATAAGTCCAAAATGATCAAAGACCTACTAAACCAAATGAAGAAGTCTTTTCCAGATTATATAATTATGGTACATATAATGTCATTAGCAAGAACGCAAATAACCACAACCTGAAGTATATTAATTGAATATCAACAAGTTACCTCCTGAATTTGAAGAAAGAGTCAAAAAACGACGAGAACAATACTCTCTCTTTGAAAACAGGTAAACTAGAGCTTAGACTGAGATAACTGATCATGAAATCAAAGTATTATCATAAAATTAGTTTGATGAATTTCTTAAACGGAATTTCTGCAATAATTTTAGAACCCAATCTTTTAAAGAAGAATCAATTGAATCCTATCCATTCCAACCTGAATTAAACAAGAAATCCTTAGAATTGGCTTCCAAAAACACAGACACTTTGATAGAAAGGTAAGAGAAGTTTTTGATCAAGAAATAACAGACCTTATAACAATATTAAGAAGAACAATAGTTGGAGAAACAAAGACAATCTGAAAATGAATTTAAATAGATAAGCAAACCCAGTTCAAAGATTAGAGTGAACAAACCCAGCAAATCACCCATTCGCCAATAAAATGCTTATAACTTATAAACATTAATCAACAAATAAGTGCCTTAACTATTTTGAATAACCGCATAATGTTTTCCAATATATAATAATTTATATAATTAATATACAAATGAAAAAAAGCAATAGTACAGAATTGACACATCATTTTATTGAAACTCGAAATATGTTAGCATAAGCAGAAGAATAAATCAATTCTGTTGCCACTCCTATAAGTACTTATTTATATCAATTACTTATAGTCAATACTAGTTAATAATTTTAAAAAACTAGTTAGATCTATTCCGGATAAAAATCGACATTACAAAAAAGTGACTTCTTTTTGAGTAGATTAACTAAATAGCATAACTTTAACATTGCAATAGTATATGGATCGTTCTTCTTTTTTCTTGTGGTGGTTGGATTTATAGTTCTGAGAAGATTGTTCTATAGAAATTTCTATTCTGACATTTCGTAACTCATCAGATAAAATATACAATATATTTTCTAAAATATAAGTTATATTTTCTCCTATGGTTAAAAGGTTTAATAAGATTTATGAAGAATCATGATATTTATGTATTTTAATATAAATTCATCTAAAAATACCACCGAAAAACAGGCCTATTACAATGACAATCATCAATTAGCCTACAGTAAATCCCTCTTAGAACTAATTAAAGTAATTGATATCAACAGCAGATTTCTACGCCTAAACATATTATTATTTGATAGTTTATAATTCTTTTTGTAAGGATTGTGATTTAGCCTATAATTCAGCCAACAAAGCCTCCTTCTGCTAATACTGGACATCCAAGACTTCAATGGCAATGATGACGTGATCCAAACTTTTTCTGGATTTCCAAAATTCCTTCAAATCTTCCTAAGGATCTGCAAACTCTGCATATTGAATTTCCAATTAATCGCCAAACAATTTGATATCCTAATGTAATTTCAATTGAGTTTACAGCAGCTTCAATATTTTGAATGCAATTCTCGAAATCCTATCGACTTTGAATGAGTCCCATGTAATGGTCCAATTTGTAATTTGTGTTGTTGTTGCATCTGATTCTGAATGTAATTGGCACATCACTTACATTTCTAATCTTGAACCTCAATCGATTTAATAGACCTTGTTGGAATTGCAAACTCTTATGAGATACTTCGATCATAAATTAATATTTTATATATCAAAATAATGAGATTTAATATAGCTATCAAGAGATCCCTATTTTGATTTAGAACAGCAGCAGTATCTCATCTAATTTCTGAATTACTATTGCGTAAACTGATTTTAATAGAAAACAATTTGTTTTATTTATAATAATTGATAATAAACAATGTCATAAGATGAATACGAAGATTATGAAGAGTATTAATGTGTCAAAGAAGAACAGATGGAATAAGAGGAGGACATAGAACCCGTTTTGTAAAGACTAGAATCAAGTAAAATACTCTGTACTATGTGAAGCCACTTAAACTCAATAATATGTTTAGATAGTAGATCCTGATACGAGAGATGATCCTGCGTTCGTATTATTGTTACAAGAGAACAACATCCCTTAATTAGAAGATGCGCTGCTTTCCGATTTATCTATGTTCTTTGAAAGGTAGGCAAAGTTGTTTAATTATTGTGCTAACTTATTCTAATTGGCTTTTACTTCTTAAGGTATAATTTCATGCTAAACTAGTAATTGCAAATGATTATGTTATGCAATTATCTAAGATTCTGAAATTGCTCTTCCAGATTTAGGAAATAGGCTCATATTCATAATTTTCATCCTAATTATCTTAACATGTCGGATACACTACACATAAAATAGGCTATAAAATTAACAGCGACCAAAAGTTGGTCCAATTGATATTGAAACTCATCTTGAGGGACGACGAATAACATTAATAGATTCTGGCATATTTGCCTAGATTTCTGATGTTCACCATCAATCCTCCAACACCACTTACATGTGCTACATCACCCAGAGTATTTTAGACTTTGATTGTAAACAGAATAAATGATGAGCTGTTTGATGCTTCATTTGAGAGACCAATAAAATTAGACATTTTGGCATTATCATATTTCTCCTAACAGGCTCAAAATATTTCCATCTACAAAGAAATCATCACGACTCTGGCATCCATATTTGAAAGGTACTCCATTCAGTTATTGTATTAGTTTATTAGATTAGAAATAATCGTAGTATTTGAATCTTTAATTGATAAATCTATTACAATTCTTTCTTGCCTTCACCACCAATCAAACCATACTTCGCACCTTCTTTAATAGCCACTTCCACAGAACTCTCTACAATTCCATTAGATTCTCACAGCCCATATTTGGATCTTTGAATCAGCCCCAATGGTCCAAAGAACCTCTAATTATTGAGGCTATGGTAAATTTAATAGTCAGGATTGTGAGTATAGATTAAGTCGATTAGATTCTACTTGAAACTCTATTGGATGATTTCACATTGTTATTAGAGAAACAGAAATTCGATTTCATCTACAGAGTTATACTCCCAATTCTAAATAGTGAATAAGTTAGATTGATCCCTGTTTGTTTTCATCCAAAACTAAGTATTTAGGAGTGCAAGTAACAAGTTGAAAAGTTCCTGAGTTAACAAAAGAAGTCATTTTCAACTTCCTCTGCTCTGACTACAGAATTGCTGACTAAGAAATAATGCGAAAAGATTAATTAGCTTGTTTAAGTTCAATTGAAAACAAATAATCCTTAGATGTAATAGGAAGTAAGCGAATTTCAATAGGGTGACTAAGTGACATTAGAATAGAACATGGTTCCTTCTATGAATAAGGGATCATGGGTGAATCTGCATCAATTCAACCCTTACAATCCCCATTTAGACTCTTAGATTTTATTAGATATTTTGGATGATAGGGAGAATGTATTATTTATTTTTGATTTGATGGCAGGTAATGAAAATGTGAGATTGGCCTGTTTTATTAACGATATCATTTCAGATAAGAGACAACACAATTACATTCAAGCTAGATCTAGTAGTCAATCTTTTTATGTAATGATGATTTAGGATGACCATTTCTGGTATGTGAATTCCTTAGATAATAAGCCTCACGTGATATTGGATATTCAATAGAGCATGTTACAAATCAGTCATCACAATCAACCTATTGCTT
Source organism: Paramecium octaurelia (assembly GCA_905182995.1). Taxonomy (NCBI): domain Eukaryota; phylum Ciliophora; class Oligohymenophorea; order Peniculida; family Parameciidae; genus Paramecium; species Paramecium octaurelia. The sequence continues at coordinate 47,122 of CAJJDP010000141.1, read as the reverse complement.
GTATTAATTTTCTTGATTTCCAATCTTGTAAATTTGGATTTCCCTTTGAGAAAATCGAATAAAGAATTCTGTTGGTTGATTAAATCACAGCTGCTATGATGGAATAAGATTGTTATTTGATATAAATTGAAATCTGGACATTTGATGAATCCAAAGATTAGTTATCACACACTGGTATCTAAGATTTACTTGATCATAAAAGCTACACCCAATAATTAAACTACTATCTCTCATAATTCAGGTTCTAAACAATTCACTTCATTCCACACAATCTCACTGTCCAAGAATTATCAGCATAATTGAAAGAAAAGATCAATATAGAAGCATTAAAGGAGACTGAAATCAATGACATCATAGTCAATAAGCCCATTTAATAGCTTCATTTGAAGACATCATAATAAAAGCCTTTCTTGAGTTCCTTTTAAACATACATAGGTGGAATTGAGAAGATTCTGGAATAAATCAATAAGCATTTGTATGTCGTTAAAGCAGATTAAGTCTATAAGCAATTATTTATTGAATTACATTTCCTATCTGAAATCGATGGATTTTATTATTCTATCATTCAAACTGATGGATTTTTGTAGTTGTTATTAGCAGTGGCATTCCTGAATAGTAAGAAGGAGGGCAAAGAAGCATACAATAAAGTGATTCAATTGATGTATTAATCTTTGGCAGACTTATTGGATTCAAATCAGAGTTTGAAGTAGAAAGCATTGTTGACAACCAAAGTCTAAATTAGGATTATGAATAGAATTGACTCTTACTTGGGTCTGTTGAATCGAAATGCCTAATCCCAATTCCAACTCAAATTTGAACCCAATAAGATAGCCAATGAAAAATAATAGGAAACTCAAAAGGGAAAACCAAAAGGAATTGGCTATGGCGATATCAATTATAAGGCTTAAATAATTGATACCTTAAAAATTCAAGAGAAATAATAATTACAATAGGATGGTCCCAGGAAAAAAATTGAAATTTAATAAAGCTAATAAGAGATCAATCTAGAAGCCTTGATGAGTTGCTTAAGAATATTGCTTGATCAGAATTATAAAGACCCTGCAGTCATTTAATGTTTATAACAATCACAAATTCTGGAGTTTTTAATCAAATACTTTTAAACTATTAATATAACCTAAATATAAGGTTCCAAAATTTTTAATGAAATTCTTCAAATAATAGAGAATTGGGCCAAGTGTGAGATTACTTTAAAATTATTTTTGATTAATGATAACTTGAGTTTGTTTAGGTAACTAGAAAAATTTAATCAATGGGCAATTATGTTTATTAAAACATTCAACTCTAAAATAGAAGAAGTATACAAATTCATGAAAATATATGACTATGTTGAGTCTTGTTTGTATGCATCAAAGATGATTAAAGTAGAATATTTAAGATAAGATTAACAAAACCAACTCTAAGAATATATTAACTTGCATTAATTTTATAAGCCATTTATGAAGAAATTGGCAGTTGGTAAATGTGAAATCAAGAGTGATCCAGAATATTTGAGTGTGATGAAAGAGTATTATTAAAATATCAATAACCCAAATTAAGTTAAAATGCAAAAGCTGATATAAGAAATTTCAAACATTGAAGACAATCTCCCTATGGAATCAAGCAATTCTATATTCTTGAGATACGATTAGGACAGAATGGATTGTATGAGAACCATTATCTTTGGTTCAAGTGGTACTCCATATGCTCACGGTGCATTTTTGTATGATATGTATTTTGGAGAAGACTATCCATAGAGACCTCCAAAAATGAAACTATCTACAACTGGACATGGGTAGGTGAGATTTAATCCAAATCTCTATAATTGTGGAAAGGTGTGTTTGAGTCTCTTGGGAACTTGGGGAGATAATTGGATAGTTAATTTTTCAACGATCTTATAGATTTTAATATCAGTGCAATCGATGGTCATGTGGGAGAACGTGATGTTTAATGAACCAGGTTGGGAGTCATAAATGGGTACTCCAAATGGAGAATAGGCTAATAGAGGTTACTGCAACTTTGTTAAGGTTTAGAATATCAAATATGCTATGATTGAATAACTACAGAAACCTCCAAAGGGATTTGAGGAAGTCATTAAGAAGAGTTTCTTTTTGAGGAAGGATTTGATAAAGAAAGAAATTGAATCTTGGATTGAATAAGCTAATCTACCTGCTACTTACTGGTAGACTTAAAATAAGTGCTCTTATGGTTCAGCACCTGATGTATACAAATAAGAATTGATTAAAGTTTATGATGAATTGAAAGTAGAATTAGAGAAGTTAAAATTCAATATTTTCACTGATTTTTGCACATTAACTGATGAGAGGAAGAAGCAAATAACAATTAATTAAAATCAAATTAATTAGGTGGAAGTGGAGGAAATGAATATTATTTAAATGCCTCAAGGATTAGATATGAGTGAGGTGGATATTTGTTATGATGATGAAGATGCTTTGTAACAAAGACAATTTGATTCAAATGATTAGAAGTTACAGAATTTGATGAGTAGATATATAGGAGTGGTTGGATTGGATGCAATTAAAAAGTAAAGTGAATCTACTCTTTTCCTTCATGGACTGAATGGATTGGGAATAGAAATAGCCAAGAATATCGTGTTGTCTGGTGTGAAGAGATTGATTATATATGACCCTTCTTTGGTTGAATTGTCTGATTTAGGAACCAATTTCTATTTAAATCAGGAAGAAATTAATAAACGTAGAGATGAAAGAGTGCTACATAAGTTAAAGTACTTGAATCCATATGTCAAGATTGATATATTATAAAATGGTATCTAAGAACTCAATTTGGATGAGATTCAAGTATTTATCACTCAAGATCCTAAATTATCAACAGAAATATCTAAGTAAAATAAAGTGGCAGTCATTTTGGCTTAGACTAGAAATGTGTTTGCTAGGATAGTAACAGACTTTGGGAATGAATTCAATATCATAGATAAAGATGGAGAACAATTATCTGAAGTTCTGATTGAAAGTATATAGAATAATGTGGTTACTTTATTTAAGAATCAAAATCATAATTTAAATGAAAATGATGTTGTCTTAATATAAGAAGTAAGATAATAAGAAGGATAGCATGAATCATATAATTAGAAATTTTAAATTAGAAATGTAAAACGAAATTCATTTGAATTGGTTACTGATAAAATATTTTGTAATTACATTAGTCATGGAGTTGCCTATCAACAAAAAACAGCAGTTAAAATATCATCCTAAAGGATTCAAAATGTATTGGATTCATTCTCTTACTTCTGTGAGAGTATGGGGATGTTGGATAGAGCAGGTGAGATTAAACGAGCATTGATTCACTTTTGTTTAAATAACACAGATTAATTAAATAATGATTGGAATCTGGATAAGATTAAGCTATTTATGAATGAAATGCTGTCTTAAAAAGTGGATTAACGACTCAATGAACACTTTAATGAAGATGTATATAACAATTACAGAGATGAATTAATACCTCTCTAGATATTATTATCAATCAACACATAATTCTAACCATTGTGTGCATTCATTGGAGGTATGGCAGCCCAAGAGGCTTTGAAAGCCATAAATAAAAAATACACACCAATTCATTAAGTATATGTCTAATCATTTGAGGATGTGTTACCTTTTAAATTAAGAGAGTTGAACAACATTCAATAAGAATATCAATAATTTATATAAAAATATGGAATCGGTAAAAATACAAATTCTAGGTACAAAGATTTGATTAATACTATTGGAAGTGTATAAAACCTGCATTCATCAAATGTCTTTGTAGTAGGAGCAGGTGCTATAGGTTGCGAATTACTTAAAAATTATGCTCTTTTAGGTGTTGGTAAGAATGGTGCAATATATGTTACCGATCCAGATATAATAGAGAATTCAAATCTTAGTAGGTAGTTCTTGTTTAGAGAAAAGCACATCAGAAAACCTAAAAGTTTGACAGCTGCTGCAGTTGTAAAATCTATGAACCCTGATATCAACATTGTTGCTAGGTTGGATAAGGTATGCTAAGAGACTCAGGACATTTATCATAATCAATTTTATAAATAAATGAATTGTGTGACTAATGCATTAGATAATGTTTAAGCAAGATTGTATATAGATTCTAAATGTGTTGAAAACGATATATGTTTAATTGAGAGTGGTACATTAGGAACTAAGGGGCATGTATAAACAATCATTCCTAATCTAACTGAAAGTTATGCAAGCAAATAGGATCCTGAATAGAATAATGATATTCCTTATTGCACTTTGAGGATGTTTCCAGAAAATAATATCCACTGTTTAGAATGGGCTAGAGATAAATTTGAATAGTATTTTTATCGTAAACCATCTGCCTTAGTGTAATTGATGTAAGAAACATCTCCATAACAATAAACTGTAGATTTAGCATTGAGAATTCTCAAGAAATACCCTAAATCATTTTAGTAATGTCTGGAATTAGGAAGATAGAAATTTTAGAAATTATTCGTCTTTGATATTCAAGCCTTACTCAATGCGTATCCTTTAGATTCAGTGACTAAAGAAGGCAAATTGTTTTGGTCACCCCCAAAAAGAGCCCCGTAGAAAATTGAATTTCAAGGGGCATTCGCTTATAAATTTGTTGAATACTTTGCTATTCTCACAGCCCAAATCTATGGAATCGCAATACCTTAATAATATGACTTAAGTACGATAAATGTGGATGTACTCAGCAAATAATAAATGAAGAAGAATAAGATATAAGATTTAGTGGAGATGTAATAAAAAAATTAAATTGAATAAGAAGAGGAAGTTAAGAATTACAATTAATTACTAATTGAGGCAAGGAATTTGTTGAAATAAATTCAACCTACTCTTCCATAACCCTAGTAATTCGAGAAAGATGATGACTTTAACCATCACGTATCGTTCATCACTTCTGCTACCAATGGAAGAGCTCTTAATTATGGCATATAATAAGTGGATTGGATGTGGACCAAATTGAAAGCAGGCAGAGTATTATTAGTTTATATATGTCTGATAGATTATCCCAGCCATGGCTACGACCACGTCCTGTATTGCAGGATTGTAGACGTTAGAATTAATTAAAATACTGTAGAAGGGACATAATTATAGGAACACCTTCTTGAATTTGGCTATTCCATATATCATGCAAAGTGAACCTGGAGAAGTTGAAAAGGTAATAAATGTTGATATTTTAGAAAACTTTGGAGAATGGCATGGAGATCACTATATGGTCGAAACATTAGTTGAAGATCTGCAAATATTTGGAACCTCTATCTGGTATTATAAGACAGCTAGAAAATCAATTTAATACCTAAGTTATCAGCATTTAATAAGGAGCTAAAATCATATATCTGTCTTAGATGCTACCCAAAGATGAACTCGAATTGTACGATTTGCTGAATTCTCCAATATCCTCGCATGTTTAATTTTTTAATCGGGAATCTTAAATCAATGTGTAACTCAAAGGTTGTTCATGGGTTGTGGTAATCCTTACCATGGTTTGAGTATAATTTAATAATTATAAATTAAATGGGGAATTCAAATTAAAAGTTGTAAGAAGAGAAGTATGAGAACGTGATGAAGAAATTCAAGTTGAAGGAGTCGATCCATCATCACTAGTTGGGTATGATCAGAGTCCACACTCTCAAAGATGATAATGTAATAGATCTACGATTGAATAGAATTATTCTATTTTTGAACTTCATAAGACTCCAACTACATCAGAGGAAGCCAAACTTATGTTAGCTCATTACAAAAATAGAAAATGCTACAACAATGACCATCTTACATAAATATTTTTCATCTCTGAATAACATAGTCAAATCTTATGTTAGGATCAAACTTAGTTAACAGTGATTGGAGAATTCTTTTACAATAACATCTAAAATGAAATGAAAACAAATTATCTGTCTAAAAATTACAATAATACTGCATCGCAATTTCCAGAATCCAGATTATGGTAAATAACACTTTAAATTGTCAATGCTTGTACCTTTTTAGAAAAGAATGGAAGACATCATGGAGAAATTAAATCTAAAAACATCCATTTGCATCCCGATCAAAGTGTGAAATTAACGGTATTTATATAATTATGTATCTTAGGAGTACAATTTCATCTACGGGAGTATGACTGGATATTAGAAGGCATTGTTATTGAACGAATTTCAACTTCTGTCTCCTGAATTATTGAAAGAATTGAGAGCAAATAACTCATCCCCAAATGTAGATTTAATCAAGGGTGATGTGTTTGCTCTAGGATTAACTCTATTGGAATTGGCAAGCCTTAGTTCCTGTGAATAGTATTATGATTGGGTTAAAAAGGAAGTTTACATTGATAAAGTCATCAAAGCCAATGATCAATTAACGCAGAGAGGCTATTCAACACTTTTTACTAATTTAATTTATCAGATGGTATCAGAAGTAGAGATCAGACCCAGATTCAGTGATTTATAGGAAGTGCTATCTCATTTTGAGAATGAAATCTACAACAATTTGGACTTCTACTCCAGATATTAGATGAAATAGAGTCAACAATAGAACATCTATAACTCAGTGTACACCCAGCCATACTAGAGACCTGGACAAATCAATTAAACGTAATCGATATATTTACCTAATGGATCATATTGAATATATATAAAATAAATTAATATGTTTAGATAAAGGAGATATTTTTGCCAATCCATAACTTTTTATTAAAGAGAATAGTACCTAAACAAAGTGATGAAGGATTGCGAAGATTGCTTTAAGTAATTGGATCAACATGGCAAATCAATCAAGAGAGAGACCAAAGATATGTTCATTAAATTCACTTAAGGAAAGGTAGAATAGATTAATCAAATTATTTAGTTGTAAGAACAGAAGAAACTCTTGGAAACTGATTCCGTTGGAGTCTTTTCAATGGTTTTGGATATCATAGAAAACCTTATTCATGATAAGCCTTTGATGTCTTATATTCTGACGACAATTGAGGCAATCATCTCAGGTATGTCTCACAAATGATTCAAATAGACAATCAGAGATTATTTAAACAATTTATGAGAGCCTTGACTCCCCAAGTATTGCCAAAGTTGAAGTAATTCTTATTCCTTGATGGATATGATCCAATGGCATATGAGGCAGCTGCCAAAATTGCCACCATGATAATAGCTGAGGAAGGAGGAAATGATGCAAAGGAATGGGTGATACTCTTCTTAGGAGGAATAGGTAATCACACTATATATTATCACCATTATAGGAAATAAATTAAAAATTGCAGATTTTATGATCATGCCAATTTGTGTTCATTTCTTGAAACACGAAGCTCTTGCAATTCAATTTATTAAGAGTGGGGGAATTAGGATGTATTTATGTTTGTTCATTTAGAATATCGAATTTATTATCGAAATATTCAACAGATCTATAGATTGCATATTATACAATTTTAGCTTTATGGCTGCTCAGTTTTACAAATGAATCTATTCCATTATTTAGTGATCCCACCATTGGGTTGATCAGATTGATAATAGAATCAGTGTAGAAGATATCAAGAGAGAAGATCTTAAGAGTTTCATTTGCCTGCTTTCGGAATTTAGTTGATGTGTCACCTTAATGTATAGAATTAATGGTTGATAACGGATTGATCAAAGTAGTTGATTTGCTTTTGAAGGGAAATCTAAAAGATTAAGATTTGATCGATGATATCAAGTATGTTGGGGAAATATTGGAGAAGAATATGAAAATATTAACGTAAATTAATACTCTATGCATAGATCTTTTGAGAAATATGTTAAAGAATTGAATGCCTAAAATCTAACATGGAGTCCAGTTCACACTGAAAAGTTTTGGAAGGAGAATGTCAAGAAGTTTGAAGAGAATGATTTCTTATTGATAAGGTAATTCAATTAATTTTGAGATTAGAAAATTGGCAGAAATTCTAAAATCAAATAACAATCAAAATGTGGCAGTCGCTTGTTACGATTTGGGAGAGTTTTGTAGATTCCATCCTTTTGGAAAAGTGTAAGTGAATTATATGAGTATAGAGTGTTAGAGCAATTGAATGCAAAGCAAGAGATTATGAGATAAGCTAGAAATGATGATTAATAGATCAGAGAACACGCTTTGCTGTCCTTGTAAAAGATAATGTTGCATAATTGGTAAGTTTGAAAGAAGATTAAATATATATATATATATGTAATTGTATATTTGAATAATAAATAAAATTAATTATGTCCGAACAGCAGGTAGGTTAAGTAAGAATATATGTATATTAAAAGGAATAATTGGATGTAACTGCCATGATGGAGGATTTGTATGAAAAACTAATATTATTGAATTATGAATAAAGTTATGTGAAATAAAAGTAAGTTTAAAATTCCAATAACTAGAGGTGGGAAACCATTGAATAGAGCATACTTTGTTAATTAAACTAATTCAAGTGAGTAATTTGGTCAATTTAAAACGTATAGTATCTTTCATATATTTAGATTGGTTAAATGGCTGTTTTCTTAGAATGATGTGCAAACTGCTGATTTTAATAAGTTGGATGACCCTGTTACATTGTCATAGAATATATGTATATTACCTTCTAATTGGAATAGTAAATGAAGTCAAAAATATGGGAATTGAAGTTGACTTCCCCCCACTTAAATTAAAATAAGGGTTTGGGGAATATGTTGTGTATGTGCTCTAGCAATTGGCTACCAAAGCTATCTAAAAAAAGAAGTTTCAGTTTAAGAAAGCAAAAATAGAATAACAATCTTAGACGTAAGTGTATAGTAATAAGCTAAAAGTCGATAAGATGAAGAACCTGTTTAAGAAACTGGGAGTGTGTCATCAGATTCTGACCCAGAAGTGGCGTCGGAAGAAGAACCAGAGGATGTGTTTAATGAATAGGGATTCTAAAAGGAGTAAATAAGCTATTAATACGAAGTGAAGAGAGGATGGTTATAGAATCAAATGTGAATCCATAGGAATGGGCCAAGGAAGTAGAGAGAGCTGCACAAAAGATCAAGATAGTAATCAAACCTAATGCTGGAGAGTGGAGATAACATTTTGATGCCACTAAATAATATTCATCATAAATTAAAACAATCCTACCCGAGGCAAGAGTTAAATTGGAAAGATTGACTGATGAATTGTCTGAGATTTTAGACAGGATTAGTAAGAGAGAATATAATATTAATGAAAATATGCATGATATGGTATGGTTGAAATTAAATAAACTAGGGGAGTGAATACAAAAAGAAGAATGAAGAAGTCAAGAAGATTGAATTGTAATGCAAGAATTATACAAATGCGATCAAGGAAATGGGAGATCAATACAAATAAATTTCAGAAAAGTATGAAACTGTATAAAACAAATTAAATGAACATGGTAGTATCTCTACTGATTAATCTCCTGTGATCAGAATCAAGGCTGCTATAACTAAGTTAAGGGTAATACTCCATAATAGTTCTTTTAGTTAGAAATTAAATAAATGGATCTCAGAATTGGAGTATTGTCACATACCATTCTACAAAGAACGTATCATGACTCCAAAGCCATGTAAGAAAGAGATTTTCATGAAAATGGACTCATTTTAAACGATTCAAACGAGTTAACAGATTGACAGATATATATATATATAATTAATACACCATATAAATTAATTAATACACTTGTCATTTTATTAATTATTAATTATACATGCCTTAATTATCCAAGCAAATTCAATACGGACTTGTTGCAGCTTTCGCGTAAGAGCTTATTCATCTATATTTAGAGTTGGTTTGGGTACACTCAAAGTTGCTTAACGACCATTTGAAACATGCATTGGATATGTTCTCTCTTTAGGATCTATTGTGTATTTGATTTCTCTATGCAAGTATCTTATTAGGTTGGGACAAGTTACCATTTAATTAAACTAATTCAACTGATGGTGAGGAATTAACAAAGGATGAATTATACGAAAGAAGAAGATTATTAAAGGAAGAAAAGAAACGATAAAAATAACTTGAAGCTCAAGAATTGAAGAAATAATAAAGATCCTAATGTTCTGAATCTCCAGATAAAAAGTCACCAGAAAGAGCTTCCTCTCCATCAGAAAGTGAAGGAGAAAAAAAAAAAGTTTAGGAAACTAAAAACAATTCAAAATAATAATAACAATAAAATAATGTTAATTAATAATAAAACAAAAAATCAAATAAATAATAACCATAATAATAACAATAACAATAATAATAATAATAACAATAGAATAAAAACTAATAAACTAAAGAAAAAGGAAAATAAACATAAGAAAAATAAAAACCATAACCCTAGCATGTTGAAGATGATGATGAAGGATGGGAAGAAGTCTAAGATCCAAGAAAAAATAAAAAAGCCAGCCTTTTGAAATAATAATAATAGGCTGAAGCTTAAAAATAAGCCGAAGCTAAGGCTGCTGCTGCTGCAAAAGCTGCTGAAGATGCAAGAATTGCTGCAGAACTTGCTATTAAGGCTGCAGAAGAACTTGCTCAAGCTGCCAAATAATAAAAAGGGTATTTTATTTAATTTATTTTCTATAGATCTAAAGGTAAAAATACTAATGCTAAATAACAAAAACGTGAAGATGAAGAAGATGGAGAGTAATTATTTATAACATATCATTAGTGATGATGGTTGGGTTAAAGTTGATTCTCCAAACAAGAAATAAAAAGGAGGAAAGAAAAACAAATGAGGTTTTTTTTTATGCATAATTATAAGAATCAATGTTATCTATAGTATAAATTTCTGTATTACAAAAATCACTTTAACAATTAATTCTCATTTTAATATTGATTGCTTTGATTATAAATAAATACAATTATATATCATAAATCAAACTTAGACTTCTATTATTCATCTCCCTGCTTCTTTCTGAACTGATATTCCAAATATTATTGCTAATATTCTTGAGGAATGTTGGCTCCTTACTTTGCCTCTTTTGCTAATCCCTCATAAAAGTCATCCTAAGTATCGAACCCAGGTAAATTTTGATCATCATCATCGTCCTCAAACTTGTACCTTTGTTCCTTTCTTGGCTCTTAAATTGTTACGTCCAAATTTATTTTCTTTCCTTCCAAGGCTGCTCTAATATACTAAATAAATAACAAATATTACAGCATCCTCCTATTCAATCTCAATCTCCTTCAACGTCTTTGAATTTTACACTTTTTACTTCATCTTATCATATTGCCCCTCCATTTTTATCAATACACCGGTTGAAAATACTACAAAGACCAACATAGGTAATGTTTCCTTTGAAAATCTTCTATATTAATTGTACTTCTTTCTAATATCAGGTCTAAGCATAAATTATTGCCACCTTTTGTCAATTTGCAATTATAATTTACCACGACAATTTTGGCATAGCCTATTGAGGATTTTATCCAATCTACTCTGAATATGCCTTCATTATCTCCGGATCCAACTAGGTTAATTTTACAGGTTTTTTTAAATAAGAATTTATCCGTTGTTCGTGAGGCTACTAATATTTAGGATCATCGTCTTATTGATTCATTTTAAATTTTATATTAAAATAATATAATTAAAAATAGAAGTATATAAAGTATACTGATATAAAATTATATCTCAGATTCTTGAACTTGAGTCATTTTTAAACTTGATTGGAGGCAATAGAGAAGATTTTGATATTTAAGAAATCTCTTTAATGTTTCTTACTTACTTTAGAATCTAATATATTATAAAATGAATATTAATATTAATAATAAACTATCTCAACTTTATAAGTATTACAGTAACACATCTAAATGAATTGGCATCATGAAACAAGTTCCTAATGTGTCTATTTCCCCATTGGAATGATATATTAAGATAATAATTTTAAAATTATTATTGATTCCAAGAATCTTTATTATTAATCTAAAGATTATACAATATAATTACTCTCTATAATTGAAATTAATGTTGTGACAATTGACAATGATGTTTTTATAATATTAACAGGAATGGTTCTAACAAACTTTATCTCTTAATCTCAGACTAATATGTTTGTATGAATCCTATTCATTAATAAATGAAACACTGTCTTATGTATGCTGTTTGATGACTCTTTCAAAATCCTAATTTGAATTGATAATTAATTTGTAACTGCATTGACAAGATTCATTCTATTTTTAACTATTCTTGAATCTACCCAATTCTTATAGTTTCATCATGCCAACTAATTTAGTTTATTTTTTGTTAGTGTTGATATCTATTGGCTTAGCAATCTTTTGAGTTTACTATCTATTAATAATTAATGATCTCAATCCCTTATTAAATCTTTATAAATGTTATATTTGATCATCATATCTGATGTACCTCTCCATGATTTCATTCTCTTCGACATCAACATCCATTTCATCTTGAGCTATTTCTTCATCTATTATGAATTAAGTACTAAACTCATCTAATGCTAGATTTCTGATTGAAAAAGATATTTTTGTACCACAGTCCAATAAGGATTTAATTCTCAATCCTTTATTAGCAAGCAAGCCTGTTATTTTCTTGCATTAAAATACAGGACCTAAAATCTTAGTTATGTAATTAACTATTTGCAATGATCGGATTGAATTTACATTAAATTCTTCTTAAAAGATATCCTAATTAATTCCTATACCAGTATCTTCAACTATTATTTATATACAATTCTATCTTAAATCATCTTCAATAATTATTTTTATAAATCCTTCTTTAGTGTTATTAAAGCTATTATCCAGCAAAACCTACATAATTTATGTTAATCTCAACTGATCAGTTTTAAATTCCCCAGTATGTTATTTTAGGTTATTTAAGAATTATAATTTAATATTAGGGTTAATTTGGTTCTGATACTTTTCTTGTAATTATTTAATTAAATAATCGGCATTAAACAATTCTTCTTGTAAATATTAAGTTTTGGAATACCTAAGTGTATTTTTGATTTCTATGTTGAGCATTTTGAGAGGAATTTAAAATTATTATTAACAGAACAACATTTATCTGAATTCTTAACACATAATTGGAAGGTCATCTTCTTCATTTTTCTAGTTCAAATTGATATCTTGATATAATTAAGTAATATCCTCTAAAATTAAGAATATTTAAAAACTATCTCCTTTTGGTACTTTAATTAAAGTAAATTAAAAGTATTTGAATTGATTTTTCGGTAGATTAAATTTAGAGATTCCTTTGTATTCAGTCTGCTATTCATTTATTAAATTATTAAGTAATTGCTCTAAAACGCCATCTGGATTGTAATGAATAATTCTTTGATTTTCTTGTGGCTACCTCAATATACGTAACTACTAAAGAGCTGGTCCATTGAGAAGAGAATGCAATAGCTCTCCTTTTTCATTAGTTCCACAAGTAGATCCAAATTTAGCCAATCTTTTTAATTGTACTAAATTGTCTTTGATAGATTAATTTGCTGAGAATAATTTTAAGACTTCCATCTTTCTTATTTTAACCTCTGCTGATATCAAATCTATGTTTTAATCTTCTTCCAATTGCAATTATTTTAATCCTACTCCTGAGATATGTATTAATTCTTTCGTCTAATCGAATATAATGATGGGAAATTGATTGGTAATTATTTCTAAAATCTATTGTTGTGTCAGCATGTGAACTTGTGGAATCATGAATTGAACTTCTTCTTTGTTATTTCTAAATTACATATTATTTTCGAATTAATATTGAGAGTAATTCTTTAATTCAGAATCGATGATGAAAATAATTTCCAATAATATGTAAGCAATTACTTTTATTATATCCTAAAAATAGCTAATTCAATTACTTTAATAAATAGATCACTATCAACTCTAAATACATAATAGATATACAAAAATATTATTAAGCCTATTCTAAGTTTATAATCATAAATAAATAATTGTATTATCTTATTAATATGAATAATTACCTTTTACCAAATTATTAATCCAAAAATAGCCCAAAAATAAGATTATGAAAATTAGTTGAAATTTGTTATTCTTTCCTTTTTAATATTAAACAGATATGAATACAATTAGTAATGTTCCCTCAGCAATGCTTAAACAGGTGAAAATGTAAGATGTTATCTTGCCAAATAATAAAGGATTTTCAATTTTTTTAGGAATAACTTCACAGGCTTTAAGAATCATATACATTATCAAAGTTTGTGCAATTTATAATAAAAGAAATTAAATCAAGGCAGGTAATACAGGCCCTTTTTAACAACATAGTATCAAAATATACCGTCTTGAATATTTTAAAAAAATAGCAACATCAGTTAAAACGTACCTATAGCAAGGCTGATTGGTAGAATGAGGATAAGTGGAATAGTTTATCCACAAGCTCCTTTAACATTGCAATAATCTTGATATTCTCTAGAAGATAGTATTAATTTTACTAGTTTCTTAGTCCTTTAATGAGAATATGATACTCATGGAGTAATGATTGAAGAACAGTCCGATTAATTTGTTTTGGTTATTGAGGGATGAAAGGTTTGTTTTCATTTTTCAGAATTTCTTAATCTTACATTAATAATTAAATATTAAATAGCAAGGGAATCTAATATATATTTAAATATTTTCAATTTGAATTAATTATGCTCACCAAAAACTTTCTAAAATGTAAAGATAATTGATTTCCATTCTCAGGCGATAAATCCTTTCTTTGAGATTACTTAACATAAATCTTTTCACTTTTTTTGAACGGTTCCCTCTATTCAGAAATATATTTTTAGATATTTTACTACACAGAATCAAGAGAGTAGAATTTGGATTTCCTATAGTTAACCTTTTCCTAAAGTGATAATTTATATATAGGGTTTTCGTGAATCTTATGATCAAATACATATTTATCTTTATTGTTGTCATACTTTTACATAATTTCAAGTGCTCTTCTGGGCAATGATAATTTTTTCAAATGCGGCTTTTGAGTTTATCCAATCTAATGGTATTCTAAAAAGTATTCTGTGTATTCAAGTCCATAAAGAATATCATTCATTAATGAAATTGCCTAACAAGTATTATACTTTAAAGTTGAATTCGAATCAAATGTCTATCCAGTTTTAATATTGATAAATGGGATGTGAATGTATCTTGAGATTTTATCATCAAATTCTCGACAAATTGGTTAGGATCTCTCATATAATTAAATAAACTCTTTGGAAGTTATTCGATAATATGAATCCCTTGTTTCGATTTCACACTTAACCCATTTATTGTGTAGATGATTTGCTTTGTTGGTATCGCCCATGTAGAAGTAACAAATTCCCAATTTATCATAGCAATCTATTTCATAGTCATCAAAATTATTAGCCCAAGCATATTGAAGAGCCTTCAATATGAATTTATGAGCCTTGTCATATTATTTCAATCTATTAAATATTGCATTAGTATTACTGCTTTGCAATTGAAAATAATTAAATCAAAATTTTAACTTTCAGTTTGTGATTTCTACATAATTCTGATAATTTTAGACAATCCTTAAATAAAAACGCTGCCTTATTAAGTTGTAATATTGTATTACCATAATAGGCTATAAAATACAGCAATTCGCAAAATGTCTCTAAGTGCTATTAATTAATATTATATGGTTACATTTTATTCTTAGGAATATTAAAATGGATAGTTTAAGAAGCTGATCAATTTTTCAAAGTCCTTCTTTTTTATGATTTCACAAAATACTGTTAGATTGTCATCTAGGTACTTTTAGAGGGTATGATTTCTCCGTTATCTGATTGACTCTAACATAGAGGGGTATTTAAACTTCCTATGAAATCTCAATTACCTTTGTTGTTTATTAAGACCGAACTGATGGACTACACTCAATAGATTTTTCCATTGTATCTACATTCATCTCTGGCTAATGTTTTAGCAATGACGTTTGATTATTCTAAGCTTTATAGCAATAATCTCCGGTTTATTGAATTAAATCAATTCTTGAAGTGATGAAACCAGTAGGTTCATTGTTAAAAGACATGAGTCGAGAGCGTGGAATGGAATTGTTTAGGGTTTCTGTGATTGATAATCGAGGGAGAACTTTTTTGAATTTATTTGACTATTTGCTTGAATGAAATATAAAATGAAGCAAATCTGAAGTCTTTTGACTGGAACATGGATCTGAAAGTATATCTTTATTCATTTTTGATAGTATTATTGATAAATATATTATTCAATTTTGAAGTATTTAATAAAATAATAATTTTCATATTATCGTTAATAAAAATGGAGCAAAATGACTCAATGATAGGAAATTAATAATTTTAATTCTATATAATCAACAACGGGATTCTTGAGTAAATCAGAAGATTATTAAATCTGCCGAATATGATGAATGCCGATGTAATCTTTGCCATTTAATTGAAAAAGTAGGAATTTTATAATTAATAATTTTTCGATATTAGTACTTTCTTCTAATGTTCAACCAAGAATATATAGATGACTTGAAACCCCCATTTTTATAAAAGCTATTAAGTATGTGCTCCAATTTTAGCGATTAAGAATTCCAAAGGCTTCCTCCAAAACTAGAAAAATGGTAAAAGAAATTTTAATATTATAGGAATTCATTCATAGAGCCTGAACTAGTTCCAGAAAAATAACACATCGTTTATGGGGAAACAAATAACATACACGATGAAAGCCCATTAGTAGAAGGAAACCTACAGGAGTAGAAGGAAGAAATTAAATAGGAAGAATTCTAGCCTTGCAGTTGCTAAAAGACTCATTGCTTAAAGATGTATTGTTCTTGTTTCCACAATGGGAGATTTTGTGGGAAATCATGTAGATGTGAAGAATGTTAGAATACGGAAGAATTTAAAATGAAAAGAATGCAGGCTGTGGATTATGTAAAGAAGAAGGCTCATAGAAATAAAAAGGTTCCAAAAGAAAAAATATTTGAGACAGTTGAAATCTGGGGATGCAATTGCTCCAAGACTAGATGTGTGAAGAAATATTGTGAATGTTTTATCAGGGGGAAAAAATGTACTGTTGAGTGTAATTGCGATCATTGCGACAATGGGAAAGATGAAGACCTTTTTAATGAAATCAAAAAGTAGAATGAGAAGCCTAAAACTTAAAAAAGGATTAGAAAAGAAAGATAACCCTTGTAATGAATTCTTTATGCACTTTAATATCAAATATGCTAACTTAATAGAATATATATTAAAAAACCTATAATCTAGTATTGAATCTCTTCAACATTGAATTTATTTCAGCTTTAAGACTTCCTTCTCTTTCAATACTTTCTCGAAGTCTTACTACATTCTACTTAAGACGACACTAAATATTTTAGCTTTCTAAGCTATCTCTATTTTGTCCTTTTCTTCCTTTGTACTTTATTATCTCAAGATGGGTGGCATTGTTTGAGTCAATTTCTTCTCACCTATTGTTAATATTTTATCTCTTACTAAAAACTTAATAAAATAGAAATACTGTCTATATCCCTTTGCTTAGCTATGATGGCTCTAGTTCTACTGTTTTATGGATTCTAAATCATGATATCTAAATAAGGTGAAACACCAAATATTCTTTTATGCATAAATTTAGCATCATTACCTATCTTTTTTTATTTGCTGCTCTCTAAAAATATGAATCTGCAAAATAAGTTATTCTAATCAAATAATCTATCAGCAAAATGAAAGATTTTATCCATTGCTATATTACCTGGTGTGTTTATTTCTGTTCTGGGTTTCTCAAAAAATATTATGTAATGATTTTTGTATAAATATTCAGTAGCCATCTTCAATGAAACCAATATCATAGGCATAACTAAATGCATCCACAATTTAGGAGCATAAAATGATTGAAATGACTCAATGATTTCCATCATTTATATATACATTTACTTTTTGGTTAGTGTTTATATTTAAATTGGTAATGTTACACCAAACACTAACCAATAAGATAAATGAAGGAACAATCCAATCAATTTTACCATCTCACTTTTCTGAATCAATTAAAATACATTATCAACCTAATATTTCTCAAATACTATATATCGTGTTTCTACATCGTCATTTACTTTTTCTTTATTTATTTGTTATTATTATTACTGTTATTTCTCTTAACTCTTAGCACTTGCCTTTATTGGGAAGATACTTTTAGGAAACAATTTATCTATTTATTTTAAGACTTTTTCAATATCTTCTGGTTTGATATTTGGAGGTCTCTGTACATCCTTCAATAGAGGAGCTGGAATTTCTATATGAATAAATGGCAATTAAAATATTTTGCTCTCAAACACCAAAAATTTATCATGTTCTGAGTGTGTTTCATCATTTTATTGAAATTCTAGTCTGTCCTAATTGACCATATTCTAATTCTATTTTCTTTAAAAAGTCTGATTAAATGGAAATAAGTATTTGTATTTGATCTACTCAATTGAGAAATCCAACTTAAATTTAATTTTCTTTTCTTCCTCCCTTTCCAATAATTCTTTCTATTATTCAACTTCATTTTTTTATTGCAATGCCAATTATTATTGTGTTAACTATTAATCCTATTCTTGTTCACTCTTTTTAATTGTTATTTTCTTCAGATCCTACTCCTTCTAAACCTCATCCAAAACATCTTTATCTTTTTAACCCTAGGGTATCTCTATATTCTTCTTCTTTTATCTAACTACTATGTTAATAGTATCAGCATATAATCCAGATGCTATAATAATTATATAATATTACTATTCCATCCACCTGTTATTTCACATCTATTCAAAGGATAATTCTTTAAGATCATCTAGATATTTTTTTGATTAGCTTCGATTCCTAAGCTTTCCAAATATTTGGTTGCATATTCTTATTCAATTATTTTTGTAAAATTGGCATTTTTTCCAATTACCACTTCCTATTTATTAATCATCTATATGACAGTACATGTTATGTGTTTTTTAATTTGATCTAAAATATTCTTTCTTCGATACGTTACTTAACATTTTCTCTTTCTTGTTTATTCATTTAATTAATAAATTAGAACTAAATTTATAGTTATTATGCTTATATAAAAATCAACTCTCATCCCCAAACATCTCATATGTAAAATCCATAACAGTATCAAACTTACTGATGTTGATAGGCATCTCTGCATAGCGTAGTTTTATAGGAACGTTATCCAAATATTTAAATTCAGGACATGTTTGTTTTATTCTCTTGATTAATTTGCTACGATACTAAATTTTAGTGGAAACTTTGTTGCCATTGAAGTTTAAATAGACCAAAAAGGGAGGGAATTCTAAATCCTCAAAGTATTCAAATTGATTATTTTGTAAATTTAAGTATTCTATTGTGCTTGGTAAATTCTCAAACGAAGAAATGTTGTTATACGATAGATCAAGGACCTTGAGATTAGGAAAATCCAAAATTGGGATAGTTTCTAAATTGCATTTGATTGCAGTGATATTAATAATTTCTTCCTTGTTTTCTATCTAACTCAAAATTTTATCAACATTTGACTTAATAATAGTTACTTTCATTAATAATAATATAATTAATTAATATGAAAAATCCTCATGAATCTTCATTTGAAGCTTCCTAGTTCATTTTTTAGTATATTTGGAAAAATAATTTATCGTCTGCATTTTTCTCCTATTTGAATGAATTTTGTTTTTCTATCACTAATTTAGGGGCAGGCATTTCATTATCTGTTTAAAATTATTTTTTAGTCTTTTTATTAATTTTTTATATAAGTTGCTTTTTTTTTTATTTTGGTTCACTTTACTTTTATTATTATTGTTGTTTTTCCAATTACTTGTTTTCTTCAATTTCTATAATATCGTTTTCTTCAGAGTTAATTGAATTTTAGGATTGTTTCTCCTACTCAACAGCTTCTGGTGTTTATTGTGTTGACGATTAATCATTACCTTTACTTCTGAAGATTTTATATCCAATAAGTGCAAACGCAAGACCAACTCCAATAGAAATTTGTACCCTCTAATCTACAGTGGCTCTTAAGTCATTTACAGTTTTGATAACTTTCTGTAATTACACATTCTGAGCTAAACTTTTCATTTATAATAACCAGAACTTATATTTAATTTATATATATAATCAAAAATGTGATCACAATTTCTATGATTTTTATTAATTATAAATTTATACAACATGTAAATTCATTCAGTACAATTATCAGCAATTAAATGTTAACTATTTCTCTTACTAGACGGAGATATGATAATCTTCTATTATTCAGAATTTAAATCCATTTAGAATGTATAGCAATTCTAAGGAGGAGGAGGTTATTGTGCATGTAATGATTATTAATTTGAAACACTAACTATATCTTGATCCACTGATTTATTTACATTCTCTATTTCCTTATTCACTTCCTCTTATTTCTCTTGGATGATTTATTAATCAACTTCCACAGATATAGATTGATTTACTGCTTAATCAATCTGAGAAACATTGCTATTCTTTGGACAATGATGTTTATTGTTGTTAAAGTTGTCATTCTACTCTTCGTCAGAACTTTCATTCATTTAAGGTTCTGAATCTTCGGCAATCACTTAATTGTAAATCTACTTATCTCTTATTTCATCCAGATCTTTTGCTTAGGATTAGGAATTCTATTATTATATTCGATACTTTCTATCCTGATCGTTGCCTGGAGTTGTTGGTTTTGAAGTGAATAAACTAGGAATCTAAGTAAATTAAGGTTAAGAAGGAGATTATTAAGGATTCTTTTTATCATCTTCTTTGTTTGAAAAATAGTTCTATTTATTTGTTTTAGAATCTGCAGTTTTTAGAGACAATTATGATTTCAAATCGAATCTTTTTGAAGTTGATAATAACTAACCATATCCAGTTCCACTTTCATTTTAATTCTACTTTTGTTGTGGGTGCTGTTGTTGGTTTATTTATTATTTCTTGTCCTACTTTGATTTAATGTATTCATATGTAGTTATATGTTTGTATCTAGGAATATCAAATAAATCATAAACTTAAAAAATAAATGCATTGACAATAAGTATATTAGAATAATGAGGACTGGTGGATCGATTGCAATGCAAATATAAACTAGTATTTATAAATCATCTGCATAGTATATTAGATTGACATCTAAGGCCAATTTGAATATTTTAAAGGCGACCAAGGAAATAACTAATATAAAAAAGTATGAATAGTTCTAATCCCCAACGCAATTATTGAGCCATATACAATGATGATCAAAAAGTGATACACATCTAAATGAAATCTCAGAATTACTTATTACAACTCCAACAATGCTTAGTTTTTTCTTAGACATGTGCCTAACATACTAGACAATACGATTTGATCTCAGTTTTAAATTCCTTACTTTGGCATAATAATAAATATATTTACCCTTATTGTTTGTGTGATATTTCCTATTTCACTATAGGATCTGTAGGATCTATTAGAGTAGCTTTAAGACAACTGTAACAAATGGTTGTAACAATGATTGTTAACAAGATGAGCAAGAGTTCCTTAAGAAAATAAATTAAATATTACATGTATTCCCTACTCTTCAAACTAAAATGAAAATATGTAAGCTATTATAATATCAGTCAGAGTATAAATCCAACTAACAGTTTGATATGGATTAAGACCATTAACTAAGCCGTTTCTTCTAACAGGTCTTTCTCTACCTTTTTATATATCAACGTTCATTAATAATATATATATATATTATTGTTGTTATTTTGTATTTATGATTGATAATTCAAGGAGCAGGTAAATCTTTTAAGGGTAATTCTCCTACAGTTTAGGTCTTTTGATATTCTAATTCTTCGTTTCTAAAAATAATGTTGGCAAATGGAAAATTACCTCTTCAATCCAAAGTATTATTTGGAAATCAATTGAGTATGATTTGTGAGGAATTGTGTTTTTAATTTAGGATTCCAGAAGGCATCTTCTTTGTATAAGTACATCAACTCTTATTTATTCAAGCATGACAATTCATACATTCCTAAATCCTATATTAAAGTATTAAATAAGTATATACATTTTATCTCATATTCTACACACCAGATTTGGTGTAGTATGGTAATACTTCAAGATGATGAGTTTCAAAGACGTCTTCTCTAACAACACCAAATGATCCCATTCGAGTGACAAAGATCAGCTCCTTATCTTTATTGTATTGAACTTTTGTAACGTAGTTTCTTCCAATGTCGTTCATTGACATATGGTGGAAATACCATAGATAGGCTGAAGCAGCTGTTGCAGCCAACACATTGATTCTCATGTAATCCATATTATAGATGGATTATAAGTGATAAGGATAGAATGAAGCATCGATTTAGTGATCAAACATGAGATTTGTTTTATAAACAATGTTATATGGTAATACCCAACAAATCCAAGCAAAACTGAATGTTCCAGTCCACCATACGAATTTTAACCATTCTTGTAATCTTGTGTTTTCATAGATGACTTCTCCTTCTTCAAAATTCAAAGTTGGATCTGGATCAGCTGATGGATGTTAAACGAATGGTTAATCATTGTAGCTTGGATGATACATGTCACTTTCTAATCTAAACAATCTTTAGAAGGGATTGGCCAAGAATTCAGGGTGCCCCAATCTATCAGCCAAATAGGGGAATCTTAAATGATATGGTGTTTCGACATCATATTTAGATCCTTTGTCTGGATGGAATTTTCTGGTCACAGGTCTAGATTCTAATTCTTTTTCGTGTCTCTTTTGGCTTTCAGTTTTTTCAGCTGGATAAATAGTTTAAGCAATCCATCTTTTTTCATTTCTGAACACATTTTCATATTCCAATTCTTCATTCTCAAGATTTCCTGTTTATGCATATGGCATTTCAATGGGGAAATAATCTTTGAGACCACCAGTAACATTTTTGGTTACTCCATGTTTGCCTTTCAAGTATGGTCTATCCAAATTCTTGATAGCTTCATCCACTTGTCTCTACATGGCCACATCTCTTTTGACTCCATCCACCAGCATATTATGAGTGTCAACAGTCAATCTCTATTTGTAATCCTGTCTTTGAGCTGGGATGTAATCGGGATGAGCTGGATCATAGTGAGTAATGTGATATGGATACACTTTATATTCCAATTTATCAGCCAATCTCTCTAAATGTTCTTGCATCACATTTTTTCGTTCTATTTCTTAACAAAGGTTTACCTTTTCTTCTTTAAATGGCATTCTTAATGACTTGACTAGCACTATATTTGGGAATATAGGATCTACAATACAGGAACATCCTTTTTTAATTTATTTTTATATCTAATAATTACCCGAGGAATTTAAACAATAATTTATATTAAATGAACAGCAAACAACAAGAATAACTATGTCAATTCGAATAATAAAAACCTAAGTATTAGCATTTGTACTTAGAACTCTATAAGTCTAAACTCTTTGAAATTCATGGGCCAAAACTAAAATAAAGTGATACTCTCAAGTGTTAATAAAACAAAGGGGAATAATTGAATGGTCAAGATGACCCAATCTATTTAAATATCTAGGATAGTTAAGAGCAGGAAATTAACCTAGGATTATAAATGATGGATGAACAATAGATATACAAAAACAACAAAATAATATAAAGGTTCCTGAAGAATTGCAGATTTAAAAAAAGAGTATAACTCAGGTGTAGAAGACGTTTGAACTCAGTAGAAATGATGGGATATTTAGATATCAATCAACATTCTCCTTTCATTCAAAAAGGGTTTAAAGAATGCTAAATCTGTCTATCCTACAAAAGAATGCGTAAGTTCTTGAGTTGTTCACATGAATTTTGTAAGTCCTGCATAGTTGCTCATTTAAAGGAGAATATAATTAGAGGAAACGTCTTGGTAATTATGTGTCCTCAATTATCTTGCTCTGAATAATTCGGAAATCCCTAAATAAAAGACCTTGTTTCTCATAGTCTATATGAAAAATATCAGAAATTTCTTAGGAGACAACTGATAAGCAAAGACAAGAATGTCAGATGGTGTCCTCGAATTGTATAATATTTCATATATTTTTAAAAGGATTGTGAAAACTATGTAATTGGAAATGGTAACAATTTACTGACCTGTTCTTGTGGTCAACAGATCTGCTTCAAATGCGGTAGCCAATTTCATTAAGGCATGTCTTGTGAATAAGCTATGGACTTCTAGTATCTTCAAGCGAGAAAACAATTAGAAGTAAATGATTGTCCAAATTGCTCAGTCCCTATTGAGAAGAAAGGTGGTTGTAATCATATGACATGTTTCAAATGTGAATATGAATTTTGTTGGGTCTGCAGAGGCAAATATTCATCCACTCATTACGGTATCTTTAATATATTTGGATGTGCGAGTATTTTCCATTTATTATATCTTTAGTTCCAGGAGGATAGGTTTCTAATATTGCACCTTTACGAAACCCCATGTTAATCAGGGTTATGATGATCATCCCCAAACTACTCCTCACAATATTATTGAGTGGTGGACTGCTCATCTTTCTGCCCTTTTTTCTAATCTACCTAATTTTATCTGCACCCTACCGATTATTAAAAAGAATGTCTTATTTAAACATGAAAAATCATTCAAAATGCAATTAATTTTGGTTATTTCAACTTTTCCTCTTTTTTGGAATTCTACTATCCCCTATCACAATTATTTGTGCCATTTTAATTAGTCCTGTACTATTGATAAATTATGTCATTGAAAATTTCTGATTATATTCACTTTTAATTTTAATATTATATAAAAATAATATACTTTTTCAATAAACTAAATCTTTCAAATCATTTTCCTTGTTCCTTTAATCAAATGAAAACACATCCACTTCTACTGGCTATCCCATAGTCGTCTTTATTCTTGCTTCTCCTATCAACTGTCCTTTCAAAGATGTTGGTCTTTTCTAGTTCAAAGCTATTGAAAAAGCCTTGATATTCATCAATATCACTTTATCTTCAAATGATTTCTTTCCAACTGGCACCATTAAATTCGAACCTGAATCAACTCTAAATTCAATCGACCCTGCCTTCGCTCCCTTGATTGCTGAAGTCAGTTCCTATGGTAATACTAATGTGCCAGCCTTTGGATTTGGCATCAATCCCTTGGTACCCAACAATCTTGCAAAGGGTTTCAAATGAACCAGCATGTCTTATGTTGTAATTAATTTTTCAAATTTATATGTTCCATCCTTAATAGATTTCAATATGTCCTCTTGACCAACGAAATCTGCTCCTGCCTTTTGATTAATTAAATAATTACTCTCAATGCAACATCATTAAATTCATTAGTCGTTAAGACAGCTATGGATACATTCTTTCCTAATCCTCCTGGTAACATGCATGTCCCTCTTACATTTTAATCACCATGTTTTGGATCAACATTCAACCTTAATTAAAAATCTATTGTCTCATCAAATTTTGCCTTTGACCTCTCTTTTATTAATTTCACTGCCTCTCCTATTCTTATTTTTGGGGTGTCTGTTACTTTCACTTTTGCAAAATAAGCCAAAACTCTTCCCCTCAATAACATTCTTATTATTAATATATGAATATTAATTAACAATTATATTATACAGACACACATAAAGATAATTGCTATCCCTATTCATACGCATTGATTTTAGTCCATGGAAACATCACCTCCTCCCAACACTGGGGCAAATTTATTCAAGAAATATAAAAGCGAGATCAAGATAAATAAATAAGAATTATTAATTTGGACTAAAAAGGATTTGGATATTCCTAATTACAAAATAATAGCATCGACGACATCAAGGATCTGACTACAGATATTCATAATCTAATATTATCGTTATTTAAAAAAGAAGAAATATCTTAAAAAGTTATTTTGTGTGGATGGTCTCTTGGTGGCGCAGTATGTTTATAATTGGCAAGTGATAAAAGTGATTACTACCATAAATTAATACTTGTAGCAAGTGCAGGTTGTCATGGCAATCACTTATATATGGAGGATGAAGAGGGTAAATCATTGTCAATTAAATGCTAAACTAAACAATAAGTATTGAATCATTCAAAAATCAAACATAATGTTATGAAAATGAGATAAAATGATTACAATTACTTCTATCACGTATTTAAGAAAGCATTGTTCAACAGTGGGAGATATCCAAGTGATCTTGAATTATTAGAATTACTTAAAGACGTATTCAAATAATCTAATTATATCGATGTAGCATGGGCTTTATAAAAATTTGATATTACTAATTAAGTTAATAAAATCAAGGGTCCAGTCTTTTTATATCATGGTGTACTAGACCGCATATGTCCTATTTCAGATGCTTATGTAATAAATGTTATTAGGCTTAGACTAACATTCATTTCATAGGTAAAAACAAATGCACTCTGGTTGTTCATCAAGATGTTAGCCATATGCCTCCTTTGGAAGTACCTGAAGACTTGGCTGTGCATATCATAAATTATTTGTATTCATTAAAATGATAGTAGAGTTCATATTAATTATTTTAATAATTCAACACTTTATCATTCTCCGTTGATAAATTGAGAACAGGATCTTTTCTACTTTGATATTTGCATGGTGATTTAGAACGGAATTATGAGAATAGTTTTATTTCTAACGAATTGTATCCTTAGAATGAATGATGTTTACTACAGCAAATATCTGTTTTGGATATCTCTCTCCAATTTTCATACGAACAATAAACCCATTTAATAATTTTTATATGATAATGCTATTCAATCAACAAGGTTCATTTTTTATGTGACACTTAAGTGAGTTGAGTTTACTCAATATGATATTTTTGAATTAAGGTTACGAGCCATTCATCTAATTTTAAAATAGAGTCATGCTTATCTTTTGGATCAATATCTAACCACAATTCAATTCTTATTCTATTACCTTGTTTAGCATTTATTTTATCGACAACTCTTAAACCATTTATCTAAATAACATAATTTTAAATACATGTCTTAAATCCTCATTTGATTCCCCTATCACCTCGTATAAAATATCTTAGTATAAATTATCATATATATTATAAAATTATGTTGGTATATCAAATTAGATCTCACCACCATTTTTATTACTTTCATCTTCCCACCATGGTTTTATATTATTCTTGAAAAATTATATCGCTTCAATTTAAACATCTGTAGATTCATCATTAAATTATTTAAAGCTGTATTAATAACATCTCCTTACATTTTGCATTTTTATGGCTCGCTTAAGACATCTGATAATTTTGAATAGATAGTCTTTTTCATCAAATATGTAAATTCTTCGATTGTGTTGAATGAACAAACATCTACTATTGTCTTCTTATAATCAACATTCAAACTAGCATTATATTTCTCTGACACTGTCCATTTTGAACATAATTGATAAAATTAATCACCCATTAATAAAATTAATAAATATATCCACAATTATAACGATGGCTGAAAAATAACACAAAGTCTTTTACGAATAATATCTTGATTGTACATTTCACTCTTTCTATCCCCTATTAACCCATCAGAAACCTAGAATTGCAACACAGACATTTTATGTTGGACATAATGAACATTCTTTCACATTCCAAATAAACACCCATCTGTGAAATGATAAATGCAATACCTTTATTTTCTTCCATACAATAGCAAACTCAACTTATCTTGATTCTTGGATCTTATCCATCTGGACCTACAGTTAAATTCTCTGTAGTAGTAGTATCCGTAATTATTAATCAACTAATTTCTAAAATCAGAGATTATAATTAGCAGGCAAATTCTCAAAAAAAGAAAGAGTTCTGCTTTAATATGATCAGCGATTCAACACTATCGTTAAATATAAATACTTAAAACATTTTAGGTCTTCTCTTCAATATATCATAAGCTAGATTTACTGAAAATTTTGTTGACAGAATATTCTCCTTTACTACTGAAAGGGAGGCATAAATAGAATTTGGTTTAGATATTTTCAAATATTTAAAATAGTATAAATAAACATAATTTTAAATAAGTTCGCTTTTTTAAATTTATCTAAATTATTTTTTAGATCATTAATTAAAGATTGTTATATAATCACTATTCATAACCTCATATAGATAAGCATTACATATATCTTACATTGTAAAACTAACTTAAGTTCAAACATTTTCCTTTGATGAAAGAATTAATTAAGAAATATGTACAAAAAAATTTCACCATTCAAGATTGTCCTAATAATTTTCAATTATATAAGACCTTAAACCAATTACAAGCATAAAATAGTAGTATTTTTAATTTATTATTCTGATTTAACATTTAATTTAAGGTTGATACAATTACATGATAATATAATTCATTAAAAGCATAATATCAAATAATCTTAAATTATTTTATTCAATTTATTGAACATGAAAACTACAAGAGACAAGAAATTAAATTTAAAACAATGTAATTTATAATATATCCCTTGATATATTATTTAATTAGGAATTAATATTTTTCAACCAGAATCCATCTGAGTGATTAAATGTAAAATAGCATTTCTTTCAAGTCAAAAAGAATTATACATAATTTTAATATTATTATTTGAATATCAAATTGAAGATCGGATATGAAGAATTACTAATATCTTTATCTTAATATAATTAATAAGGAATATCTCTTATGCTACTTATTCTATATCTTCTTGTTTTTCAAAAATTATAAAGTTATTAGCATACTATGTAACATTGGTCAATCTTGGTGTAAGAGAGTGTAAAAAAAGCAAAATTTAATAAAGTACATTTTTGTTTTAATAAAAACATCTATTTTTCTATGGTATTGATTATATTTAGCTTCTCGAATTGCATGATTCTAATTTGAAATATCTGGTTATTCTTACATAAGTATATCTTTAAATTAAATACTAAGTATAAAATGATATAATGTAAAATGCTAGAAATAATAACAATTATATTTTAGTTTTAAACTACATGCATGATAAAAATCAAAAATTGCTCTATGAACCCTTTAGTTAAAAATTATTTTCAAGTTTATCTAATACTAATTAAAAAATCAACTTAATAAGGTATTTTTAAATAAAAAATATTGATAAAATCATTTTTAAACATTATTAACTTTATCCATTTTTTTTTAATGATTCCAATTTAATGGAGCCTTATAACATTTTCGCTTTTCAGATAAATTGATCCTCTTTTCAATAATAGAATTATTTTTTACGTCTATAATAATAATAAATTTTCTAATATTGCAATAATTAAATGGATAAATAATTTTCAAATCCCTAACATGAAACTGGCCATCTAATTATGGGTTAAAATATTGGATTTATATCATAAGGATCCTCAATAGAGTTATTTTTACGTTATTTATGGTAGAGTAAAAAATAGAATTAAATTATCAGCCTAAGAGGGGGTGGATGTACATACTCATCCAAAGTACAAGCAGAAGAAACAATATAGGTTAAAATTTCACATGATGATATTTTAAAATTGATTTTACAAAGAGGATCACTTAGTTAAAAGCAAGAACTTAAATAAAGTGTCAAAATATTTTCGAGTAAAATACCAATGCTTGTAGAAGGTAATAGAAAAATTGTAAACTAATTTTTGTCACTACTGATTTTTGAGTAATTTGGATAATTATGTTTGAAAGAATTCGAACTCATTAAACATTCCATAAAGCATCATTAATTTGAATTAAGAGGATTAAAGTATTAATATGAAATAACAATGACTGCTATTTAACAATAATAGAACATTTAGAAAGATAACAATATGAGATAATTATAAGGATTATAATCCAATTTACATAGTGTAAACGATTTAATTAATCATATTAAAAACATAGAACTTCAACTAACAGTCAGTGAATCTTTTGGTTTTAAAGATTATTCTTAAGTATAGTTATATAAATTAGAGTTTTGTTTTGAAAAACTATTTTGGATTTTCTTTAATTTAGATGAAAGAGATATAATCCTACATTTAGATAATTTGTATGAAAATATAATTGTAATTTCCAAAAGCACACATATACATAATTAATGGATAACATTAATTTGTAATTTATATTTAATTAGACCTGTTGTAGAAATTATAAAACGATAACCAATTGAATAGCATAATTTTCTTCGAAAATTAACGAATGAAATTGCGATAGTACTCTACTAGAAAATTAATAACCAAAATGCCGCTAACATTTCTCCATATCTACCCAATGATCGAATTTATTAAAGGTATTTAATATTGAAGAATATGAAAAAAAATATCAGATATTTATCATTTTAAGTAGATGAGAAGAAATATTTTGACAATCAAATCAACATAATTATGGAGAAGTTAATTAAGAATTGTTAAGTTTACTAAGAAAGCGAGGCAATAAGTTAATTAATGGAATAGGTTAAAACAAAATTACAAAATTGTTAAAACTACAACATTGTTAAATTAAAGAATATTTACATCGACATCATGATTAATTGCATACAGATATTAATAGTATTAAAATCTGTTTATTATTAATGCATATTAATAAGTGATTTTAAAGAACATGAACTTAAACCATTTGAAGATTTATTTACAAAAATTGAGGATCTGCTAAAAGATGAATGGAAAAATATGAATAAATTAATTTTAGATAAAATATCTCGAAAAAGTCCTAGTGTGGAAATAAAAATAGTACAATAATTAAACAAATAATTACAATTGAAGATAGATACAGAGATATAAGTAGATTTCAAAAAATAAAATACAAAATGTCTTGAAAATGCATTCAATTATCAAAGTAGAATCATATAAATGTTTGTAGATATAATTAACTAATCCAAAGAATTATTGATAAAATCAAATAGCCAATAAGATAAATAATTCAATTATATATAAATAATCACTACTATTGAATTAATTCAATAGCTAAACGGAAATTATCTGAATAATCTAATATAAATCTTCCTACAAAGTTTGAATAACCCTCATCATCCAAATGAAATAACAGAAATTATTGAATTTTTACAAGAAATAGTAACGAATGAATCTCAAATTAAGAATATATTTTCTAATCAATCAAAAAATGATGCTTGGCTATTTAAATAATAAGAAAAAGAATCAGACGATATAAGAAGTTTAAACAATCTGTCCTCATAATAAGGACATACGATTTTAAATAAGAACCAATAAAATATTCTTATACAGTTATAAGTTTGGTAAAGATAATAGAGTAATTAGCATCTGAAAATTAATTTATATTAAAGCTCAGATCTAGTTACCTATAATAAATTTAGTTTGTTCATTTTATAGCAATTATAATACCAGTAATAATTTAAATTGTATGAGCAGAATAGAAGACATATTGAGAATTTAGTAGTTTAGTTGATTAAAATTATGTCTTTTTGTAGTGAAACACATATTTTTTAATTTGCTTTGGAGAAATTAATTGATATTTGGTTGGACAATAAATTTCTTAAAATAAATTTAGATAAAAATATAGTAGAATTAATTGAGAACTTGTAATAATGTGTTAAAGTTAACATAGTATATTTTAATGACTAAATCAATTCAATTAAGTTAGATAAAATTAATTCAAAAATTGTAGATTAAGGAATAAAATATTGGGAAGATTTATATGTTAACAATAAAATAAAATTAGGCACAAACTAGGTTAGTGAACAAGACCTGAGATAATAATTTTATGATAATTTTATCAATTAACTTAATCCATTCTTGAAGCAATTTGAACCATTAAAATTCAATTACGAAGACATAATAAAGTAAAAACAAAATCAGTTTTTTATGGATGAATTCAGTGTAGTTGAACTCATCAAACTAAAGTAAAAAATGGTTTTAAAATAGAAATATTAGGATATCTTATAAAATAAATATATTGTAGATTTGACATGTAATTGTTGGAATTTTTCGAGCAATGTATAAACAAAGAATCTAAACTAAGAAATTAATACCTTCATTTCTGAATAGTAATCATAAATATTAATGATATTTGGAGAAGATTGGCTAGGGAGGATTACTTTAGCCAAACAAACTGAAAATTTTATTTGGGAAAAATAGAATTAAACAATAACCGACATTCCGATTACACTTTTTGTTGATATTGATAATTTAAAGGGAGATAAAATTGAAATCAATATTGCTGATATAAGAAATTATTATAAAAATATAATATAT
>CAJJDP010000141.1:0-13977 GCA_905182995.1 Paramecium octaurelia | reverse complement strand
TATTAACAATTACTTCAACCTTTAAACAACAAAAAAAATATTCAGTAATAATGAATATCGTTTTCTTTTTCTCATCATTATTTAAGAAGATTAAGATACTTAATAAATAATTAAATCAATTAGGTAGATGATTAATCTTATATTAACAAATGCATATCCAAGATCAAAAATAATATGCTATATAAAATCTGAAATTCTTCAATGCTAAGAGTATTAATAAATGGAGAATAAACAGCATATTGTTTAGTTGTGTATTTAAAAAGCCTCGATTCAAGAATTTTTATTCATTAAATTTAAAAATTGTGTTCTGAAAATTTTAAGAAACCATGAAATATTAATAGACTTGGCTAAATTTGATAAGATTACTAAAAATTTAGAGTTTATACTTATAAACAACAAAAATTAGTAGGATAAGTTAGTTGACGAAGAAGTTGAATTAATCCTAGAACATTTGGATTATCATTTATCTATAGAAAACAATTTTTAAGATTGCCAAAAAGAATTGAAATCCGAAATTTCCAAATTTAAAGGTCTGAAGTATTATTAGAACAAATTTAATGAATAGAGTTTACGCAATCATATACCCAAAAGGTTTGTTTTGAATATGATTTTTGAAATCTTTTCAAATATTGAACACATATAAAATACACAAAAATAATAAGATGAAATAGAAAAAAACTTAACTTACTTTTTTTATTAAGAGGCTTTATAAAATATTCAAGTAGATGAAGCAAGCATTCATTAAAAGGCAAAAGATCATTTAAAATTCCTTTAGGATTGCTATTATTTTCGTCACTTTAATGTTGAAAGTACTTCTAACTTAGATAAAACTAAAGTAAATTTTGAGCTGATTAAAGATGTAAAGAATATGAAATTTACTCTTCATGAAATATACTTATAATTTATAAAATCTAAACATCAAAACCAATAATTAAAAAACGAAGATGATGTGTTAAAATTATATCGAGAAAAAGCTTTTGAGAATGCAGAATAGAACAAATTTACTTTAGAGGGAGATGATAAACAATAATTAGATATGTCAATTATTATAAATAATATAGAAGTTGGGTATTAATCCTTCATTCAACGATTCAAGATTTTTTTATTTCTAATTTCCTTTTAGATTTCTTAATAAACATTCAACTTCCAAATGTCTTAATTAATGTTAACTTTTAGGATTGGTTAAACAATAATCCAAATATCAATAAATTTAATAAATATAATTTTTCATAAAAATAATATAACGGAATATTTAAGTTCTTACTTGAGGAAGTTAGAATTAGATTTTTAGATTGTAAATTGCTAAAATTAATTAAACTTTTGATTGGACTTGAAGATTATATTTAAGCAATATCTAATGCATTTTATTTGTATTATAAAATTTTTGGTGTATTTAAGGATGATAGCTTTGAAAATATCAAACTCAAAGACATTACTTTAGAAGGCTGCTCGTTTTATAAAGTGAATTTAAATAACAGTGAATTTCGAAACGTTAATATTACTAATTGCAATTTTGTTTATTGTTGTTTGGAGAAGGTAAAATGGAAAAATTTAATAATACATAATTATAGAAATATAAAAATAAATCCAAAATATTTGGTATTTAATTAAACTGGCGAGTGGATAATATATTTTGATGAGAAAAATAGCAAAATCTTTAAGGAAACGATTAAAGGCTCTGAAGAAGGAAATTATGATATAAAAACTAAAGCCACTAGTTTTGCGATTTCAAATGAAGATTAACTATTAGCAATAGGGTTAAACTCAGCTATCTTAATATTCAATACAAGAAATATTAAAGATTAACCCAAAACTATTTAATTAAAGAATGAAGGGGATATCTTATAAATTGCTTTTATTAAAAAGGACCAATAGTTAATATACTCAAATTCAAATAAATAAATCTGTTCAATTATTATTGACAATTTATAAAGGATAAAGGATTTTAGCACATCTGCAAATGTAAATGTAATGACATTTTCTTCTTCCATCAATGTTCTAGCATTTGGTTGTGATAATCTAATCAGACTTTATGAAACTGAAGAAAATAAAAATCCGGTAGATCTTGTGTACATTTCATCTACTGTAGTCACATTAGCTTTCTAAGGAATTGCGAATAACGATTTAATATCTTGCGACAAAAAGGGTTATATTCGTTTTTGGGATATTAAATCAAAGTAGAATCTCAAAGTAATAGAATTATATAATACACTGTCACTTGTATTATCTCCAAATGGGAAATTTATTGCTTATAAGGATCATTAAGATTATATTAAATTAATTGATTTAGAATATCCATAAATTGTCCATTGTTTCAAAGATAGCAAAGATAAGGAAAATAAGGAAAATGAAATTCAATTTTCGAAAAGTGAAAATAGATTAGCTTTAGGTCAATAAATATGGGATATTTCAGGATTCTTGAACAAAAGAAGTGGTACTATAACATGTATAGAAATATCACCTTAAGGAAATCATTATGCAATTGGTTAGAATTCAAATATATTAATATGTGATAGGAAAGGAGGTATAGGTATTGAGAAACTGAAAGGGCATACTGATATTGTAAATAATATTGCTTATTCATCTAATGGTAGGTAATTAGTTTCAGTTGGAAAAGATTAATAAGTAATTTATTGGAACATCTTTTATTGTTAAATAATAAATCAACATAATCATCATTAAAGTAATATTTTGTCAGTTGCGATTACAAAATAGTACATCGCATCAGGTGATAGCAATGGTCAAGTTATAATATATAAAATATAATAGTGGGAATTGGTAAAAAATATAAAGGCTAGTTCTGGTTTAATACATTCCTTGTCTTTTAGTATGGATTATGATAACTCGGATCTGTATCTTGCTTCTGGTAATTCTGATAAATGTATCAAATTATTCTAGTTGCAACCTTAATCAACTTACTCAGAATATCATACATTTAATAGTGAAGTAAGTTGTGTCACATTTTCTTAAGATAATCAATATTTAGCAAGCTGCAGTAATGACAAATCCATCAAAATTTGGAGTTTACGTGAAAAATTATATTTATTTAGTCTCTATGAAAACAGAAGTTAACTAATTAATATAAGATTTACAAGAAATAATTCAATATGGGCAAGTAGTAGAGATAACACCCTAAAATTATGGGATATAGAATAAAAAATACCAATTATTACATTAGATCCGCAAAACAATCATAATTTAAAATCTTTTGCGCTTGGCCATGATGACAAATATTTATTATCATTAAGTGAGAATGATTCAATTTTATAATGGGAACTAAATGGTTTTTATTACAAAGAAGAATAAATAAGACATTAATAAGCTATTAAAGAAATTGCCTTATCACCCGATGGAAAATATATTGCTTATTCAGGAGAGAATAATTTTATTTCCTTGTGTGATTCTAAGACCAAATAACCTATTAATCATTTATATATTATGGGAGTTGTTGATTAGATGATTTTCTAAGGAAGTGAAAATTTAGTGATTGTTATAAAAATTGTTAAGAAAGATAAAACTGAATATAAAGAAATCATTAAGTGGGATATAAAGACAAATACAAATAAGATTTTGGGAGAAGGATCGAAAGTTGTGATATCTTTTGACTCGAGTTACATAGCATATGCAAAAGGTGAACAATTAAATATTAACCCTTCAAAATCATCACCGATAAATACTCATGAAGTATAAATATTATGTTTTTCACCAAACAGTAATATCTTGGCTTCAATTAATAGCAAGTAAATGATTATTTGGGATTATGTAAAAAGTGAAAAGAAATAGATAATTACATTCAACAGTTTAATCAAATCCTGTTCATTTACAAGAAATGGGGAATTGTTTGCCTACAGCAGTGGAGACTCGAGAATTTAGTTTTGCTCAACTGAAAAATTCGGTTAATCTGTTGAATTACTGATATAACCCCACAAAACATACAACTTTAATGATACCAATATAAGTCAGATTCTAGCTTCTAATCACTATTTAATTCTTCTATTTAAGGACCAAATAAAAGTAATTAAACCTAATTTAAATGATATGTTAGTATACAATTATAAATAGAATCAGATTCTTAACATTGTGATTTCATTCAACGGTGAAAATTTAGCACTCTTAAAACAGAACTTTTCTATAGAATTTATAAGAATAGAAAACTTTTATAGGTGCGATAAGTTATATACTGCTAATGTATTTTGCTGTTATTAGAATGAAGAATAACTAATAACTGGATGTGTTTAGAGAATTGAAACCATTAATTTATAAAATTCTCAAATTAATTAATAAATAAAACCACTAGATATAGAAATTAAGTAAATAATTTTATCAAAGAATAAAAATATAATAGCCGTGGCAAATGAAAAAAAGATTTTCATAATCGATTGCAATTTAGGCCAAGAGACATTTCAAAAAGTTGATATTGAAATTAAATGTATAACATTTTCTTCAGGAAATCATATTGCCTATATATGTTAAAATAAAATTAAATTATGGGATTGTTTTCGAAATCAAGATGATTCCAGTAAATTTAGAGATTTTAATAGAGAAGAAAAACAAATATCATTAATTTAATTTTTCAATAACACATTTACGTTACTCATAGTTACTACAAATTAATTGATTGTCTTTTATTTAGAGACACACAAAAAACAGAAAGAATATTCTTATAATAATCTAAAAATATTAGTTGTTGCTATTTCTAAAGACGATTTAACAATAGCTGCAGGATGTTAAGATGGAAAAATTAGATTATGGAATTCGAATGATGAAACAAAGTTTGTTTTAGAAGGCAGCCCCTCCGGTATAACATGTTTAGATTTTCATTCAAAGAGCGAAATACTTGCATCAGTTGGAGAAGATAATCTAATCAGAATTTGGTCAAAAAAGGATTAGTGTCAAATTAATTAGTTTTAGACTAAAGATAACTCCAAAATAAGTTGCATAAAATATCATCCAAGAGCAAACGAATTAGTTTTTAGCACTAATGGGAATATCTATTTTTGGTTAACTCATTTAGAAAAAGTTGATGAGCATAACTTTTTGAAGGCAGGTGAAATTTTTAACTACTCAATTTCAGGTGATGGGAAAAAATTAGCCATTTAAAATTTATCCAATAAAAATATAGAAATTACTGATATTTCTGCAAGTACAAATGAGACAATCCTAAATGACATAACAATATATTCATATTTGAAATTGTCAAATTCAGGAAATAAATTGGCTTATTTGCCTAGTCAAGAGTAATAGTTATATGTTTATGAATTACAAAATCGAACTAGAAAATAATTTTTAAGTTACAAAAATAAGATTAATTGTATAGATTTTTCGAATGATGAAAAACAATTGATAATAGCATATTCTGATGGCACAGTGGAATTATTTTCAATTGAAAGTAACAAACCTGTAAGTTCATCTAATGCTATCTAGTTCATCATTAGATAGATAATTTTAAAGGACAAAGAATTTATATAATTAAATATTGATTATAAAATATATTAGAACAAACATAAAGGTAATTTACTTGAGATAAGATAAGAGGGTTACGCCATAAATGCTATAAAAATTAAAGCAATTGAGAGTAATAAATTAATAGTCAAAATTGGTGGGCCATAATTTATAGTTTTGGAATAAGATTTAAAAAGTTATACAGCAGCGACAACTGAATAAATAAATAGTTCCTTAATACATTTCGAAACCTCATAATCATTATGGAAATACAGGATAGGATTTATCGAATTAAATCCTATGAACCGAACTTTTCCTTTAATTATTTCAAAAATAAGCAAAGATTCACAATTTACCTCATAATAATCTGATAAAACAATTAATGAATATTTTAACAGACAATATATATGAGAAACATCTATATATATTAAAAGTAAATAATTTCTTTTTATTAATATAATGTTTTTGATTAAAAAATGTTTATTAACAACAAATCTTCTTCTAATCTCTAGATCAGATATGATTCTCGAATTAAATATAATTAATTAAAATACTTTATAATTTATAAATGCTTCTTAAATGCATATATTATTTAAAATTATTGATAAATTTTTATTTTAAAATATACTTAATTTAATAGTAAAAATGAATATATAAGATTTTAATTTTTATTCAATATATTTCTAAACATACTAATTGAAGATGAATTTATCAAAAACATAAGAAATTTTCTATGGTTTCGAATAATTTGAAAGTTTTATAGAAAGACTTTTAAATTAATTTGAAAACATGAGGTAAGAATTATTTAATGGGATTATTGATCTTATTAATGTATTCCGAAAACAGAAGAATACGATATCTGAAATAAAGGAAAAATATTCACAATAATCCAGCAACAAACATTTAAATAAAATATATTTAAGTTGTAAAGTTGTTCAAGAATAATAGCTTAAAAAATTTTTAAACTAGATGCAGAAATTTTAGGAAACATTATCATCTATATACAAATCCGATTCTATTTGGCTTGATGAATTATTCAATGAAGAATTAATGAATGTAAGACTAGTTCTGATGGATGATACAATGAGTTAAAACGAAGCATGCTTTGCAATTGCGCTTAATCAACCAGGAACAATTATGGCATCAGGATCAGAAAATCAAATAAAAATGTGGAACTTTAATAATGGGAATATAAAATAGATCACTACTTTATCTACACATTAAATGCTGATATTTTGCTTGATTTTTAGCAACAAGTGTAATAGCTTTCTTTCAGGGAGTAACGATTCAATCTCGATGTGGTAAACTAAAGATGATTAAAGTTGGGAAAATGTTAATACTATATAAATTGGAGCATATTGTATGATACTAAATACAAATGAGGCTAAACTCTACATTGGTGGGTAAGAATCAATTAGTGTATCTGATATTAACTTTGAGAAAAAAAAGCTAGATATAATGTGGATATTGCCAGTTAAGTAAGCTTATTGCATAAGTTTAAATGAAGATGAAACCTTTTTGGTTGCTTGTTCTAATGATAAATAAATACGTATTTGGTAAATATAATAACATTCTATTTATGAACATCAAATTATTGATACTAATTAAGATGGGCATAAAATATGCTTTTTAACAAATACACAATTCATTTGGTTGCCTAAAGAGTAATATTAACAAAACAGTGTTTATGTATATGAACTATAAGAAGGAGAATTTCAACATCAGAAAGACAAAATGATACCTTTATAGACAGATGCTAAATGCTATGATTGTCTCTTTTTCCCTATAATATTTAATTAAGGAAGAAAAATGT
Organism: Paramecium octaurelia; assembly: GCA_905182995.1. NCBI lineage: Eukaryota > Ciliophora > Oligohymenophorea > Peniculida > Parameciidae > Paramecium > Paramecium octaurelia. The sequence goes on along the minus strand of CAJJDP010000141.1, from coordinate 6,722 downwards.
TTGCTGTTAGACATAAATATTATTTATATTTGCTAAAGATATGTTCAAATGGGAAATTTAAAATTGTTACACAAAAAGAATTTCTAACTGATGAAATTTATGGTACAATGACGAAAGATGGGAACAATTTAGTTTTATGGGATGAGATTAGCAAGAAGTATCAGATATATGAAATTGAAATTTCATGATTCGAATCATTGATTAGATTCTATCTAATAATTTAATTAATTGTTAATTCAATTCTAATTAATTTTAATTTTTTTCGATTAAATTGTGATGATATTAATAATCTATTTCAAATTCTGATAATTATTATTTATGGAATATAGGTGTTAAAATCCATTCTTTAAATTATAATAATTGCTTAATTTCAGCCAAATAGAATTAATTTACACCTTAAAATATGAAAACAAAAATGCTGAAAAAAAACTTCAAGCAGGCAAATTGGATTTATTAATATGGTAGTTAAGACCAATGATCTAATAATCATTTATACGATTTAAAGATATCATCACCATTGCTGTAACTTATTGGGATAAATAGAAGAACCAGAATACGGAAAAAGAATTAGTTAAGGATATAATGTAAAGTTTTTGATACTTGTATCAAAAGAAACAAATGGAAAAGAATTATGTTAAAGATTGAAGGAATTCTTGATAAATGCAATTACCAATTAAAAATTTGTTCAATACTGTTTATCAAAATTACATTTCTTCCAATATTTAATATGGTAAAAAGATCGCTTTAAGCTTTGTTACAATATCTCAAGCGAGATTATAATCTCATTTAATTGTTGTTTTATAAGATGATGTTACTGAGTAACTAAATGAGGCTATGGGGCAAGTTCTTGTTAATTCTTATAATATTTTTTAAATTGCTTAAAGAAAACTATAATGTTAAATTTGATAAAATTGTAAAGGTAATAAGAACCTTTTTTACAAATTTTCGGAAACTGACCCAACTATTCCAGAAGTTATGCATTAATTAACATTAGCTATTAAAGAGGATGCAGATGAAACAATCTTAAAATTTCAAAAGATAAAAACAATCGATTTAATAATTTATTGTGAAATAAAATTATATTGTATTTTAGTATTTACAATCAATTTATGATATCACACTTAGTAAATATTCAAAATTAAAGGATGAAAAATTATGTTATTTATTTGATGCCTAATTAAAATAAGTAGTAATTTGTTAAATGGTCTCATTCTTCTTGCTTACCAAATGATGAAACTATCATAATAATAATGTGTTAATTATATTAAATACTGCCATATTATGGTGAGATATGGATGAAAGTCTTTAGACCATTTAAATAATAAAAATTGACTAGAAGATTTACAGCTTTTATAAAATATTCAATTAGTGTTAATAAAAACAGTTATGAAAGAAAAATACTTAATTAAATTTTAGAACACAAAATATAATTTTATACTAGATCAATACTTATGATAAAAAATTCTTTACATTTATTGGGCCATAAAATATTAAATTGAATAATAACTTACAATACTGCAAGAGATATGCGAGTGCTAACTAATTCATATTTAATATCCAATAAATGAGAAAAACAATTCGATGACTTACTTTAAAAAAAGGCATCATAAGTTAACATTAATTAAATAATGAAAAATTTGATTTAATTACTCTGAAGTTATTCTCCATTAACCAAATATTCAAAATTTTGGACTATTTCAATTATAACAGAGAAGAAAATGACTCTTCTATAAAATAATAAGATACAATATAATATTATACATTTATTGTTGATCATAGATCATAGTATTTTATTGATTAAACATTTTAATTTGAGTTAATTTATTTCTTTCCAAAAATCAATTTAGAATACTCTAAAAAAGCTTCTGCAAGATACTTGAATTTTTCAAATATTCTTTAAACAAAGAAAAAATTGTTAAGACATTAATTTTAACAGTATGAGCTGCTGAAAAATTTATATCCCTATAGAAAAGAGAAAAATAAGTCTTAGAGTCGAATTCATAATGATAATTCATTTATATTTATATATTTTTCTAGATACTCATCAATCAGTTCTTTGTAATTTATCAAACACTTATTTTATATGTTATTTTACATTTCCTAATAAATTGTCAATTAGTCTCTTGATATTATTCTACAAAATCTAAGTATTGACCTGATTTATTCATGCCTATGCTATGTATATAACAATTATCTAGAACAATCGCAAAGTTTTACTAATATGATTAAACTGTAATATTATAGTAACATTATTAAATCATTTATATTGATGAAACAAAATTCAGCCATCAATCTCATAATCCAAAATGTTGGTTATCCAAAAAATAATAATAATTTAGGAGGTTGACAAACAATAACTCAAATTTAAATGTAATTGGAAGAATTGGTAACAAGGCATTTTTTTTTTAATTGTGTTTGGTCAATTAGTATGTATTCGGCTAATTTATAGAGAATGTGCCGATTAATACTTCACCGAGATTACAAAAAAATCCAGGACTTCCTTTATAAACCTACCTACCTATAACTCAATCCAGTCTGAATCAAACATATNTAAATATTCAAAATTAAAGGATGAAAAATTATGTTATTTATTTGATGCCTAATTAAAATAAGTAGTAATTTGTTAAATGGTCTCATTCTTCTTGCTTACCAAATGATGAAACTATCATAATAATAATGTGTTAATTATATTAAATACTGCCATATTATGGTGAGATATGGATGAAAGTCTTTAGACCATTTAAATAATAAAAATTGACTAGAAGATTTACAGCTTTTATAAAATATTCAATTAGTGTTAATAAAAACAGTTATGAAAGAAAAATACTTAATTAAATTTTAGAACACAAAATATAATTTTATACTAGATCAATACTTATGATAAAAAATTCTTTACATTTATTGGGCCATAAAATATTAAATTGAATAATAACTTACAATACTGCAAGAGATATGCGAGTGCTAACTAATTCATATTTAATATCCAATAAATGAGAAAAACAATTCGATGACTTACTTTAAAAAAAGGCATCATAAGTTAACATTAATTAAATAATGAAAAATTTGATTTAATTACTCTGAAGTTATTCTCCATTAACCAAATATTCAAAATTTTGGACTATTTCAATTATAACAGAGAAGAAAATGACTCTTCTATAAAATAATAAGATACAATATAATATTATACATTTATTGTTGATCATAGATCATAGTATTTTATTGATTAAACATTTTAATTTGAGTTAATTTATTTCTTTCCAAAAATCAATTTAGAATACTCTAAAAAAGCTTCTGCAAGATACTTGAATTTTTCAAATATTCTTTAAACAAAGAAAAAATTGTTAAGACATTAATTTTAACAGTATGAGCTGCTGAAAAATTTATATCCCTATAGAAAAGAGAAAAATAAGTCTTAGAGTCGAATTCATAATGATAATTCATTTATATTTATATATTTTTCTAGATACTCATCAATCAGTTCTTTGTAATTTATCAAACACTTATTTTATATGTTATTTTACATTTCCTAATAAATTGTCAATTAGTCTCTTGATATTATTCTACAAAATCTAAGTATTGACCTGATTTATTCATGCCTATGCTATGTATATAACAATTATCTAGAACAATCGCAAAGTTTTACTAATATGATTAAACTGTAATATTATAGTAACATTATTAAATCATTTATATTGATGAAACAAAATTCAGCCATCAATCTCATAATCCAAAATGTTGGTTATCCAAAAAATAATAATAATTTAGGAGGTTGACAAACAATAACTCAAATTTAAATGTAATTGGAAGAATTGGTAACAAGGCATTTTTTTTTTAATTGTGTTTGGTCAATTAGTATGTATTCGGCTAATTTATAGAGAATGTGCCGATTAATACTTCACCGAGATTACAAAAAAATCCAGGACTTCCTTTATAAACCTACCTACCTATAACTCAATCCAGTCTGAATCAAACATATCCTAAATTATCTAATTCCAATTACTATTTCATTTAGTGTTAAATGATTTTTAAACTCAAATTCCAAAGATTTTCTATTTCGGCAGATTTCACATAATTCTTTAACCACTCAATGTACTCATGTAAGGTAGAATTATGTTGAATACTAATTGCTTTTAGGTTTAAGTATTCCCGAAGGTAAATAGACCTTTCTGATAGCGATGTAACTATAGATATGTTAGCTTTGTGAATTAAATCAGCATAACTTTTGATAATTTGATTTCTGTCATCTACTTATTAATGAATTTTTTGTATTTTCTTTGTTTATTTCGATATCGTTGTTTCCACTATTGATTCATTAAAAGTAATTGCCTGATTTAAGCTCAGAAGTTTGATCTTCATTTAATTTATTTTTTTAATCTGCCTAACTACACACTTTCATAAATCATCAATTAATGGCAATCATATATGCACCTATGATATGGGTCAAGTCTGTGTCTCTCTAGCGAATCTATTGATCATTATTACTATTATTATTTGTAGATGAAAGGAATATATTATTCGAAAACTTAATATTTCAAGAGTTATTTTGATTGCTTAAATCAATGTTTCAACAAAATATTAACTAATCCTATTTCCAAGATCAATATTACTAAAAATTACAAATTCCTTCTTTTAATTAATATTAATTATTTTTCAGAAATGGGTCTTGGAGAATGATTTATTTGTTAAATACTTTAAATTGACAACTAATTAATAGCATTTTTACCAATTGATTCTAACTATTTTACGAATAGATTCGAAATTACTCTCGTTTTCAAATGATACAAGCTTTATAATATGTTCTTAAAGTACTTAATCAAAGGTTATCCAGGTTAATTCTCAATTAAAAGTCATGATAAATTAAGATATTTTTTCTCCAATAATTAAATAGAAAATGACGTGATGATACGGTGGCATTTAAATTGATAAAAAAAAGATCATGAAAAATGTCTGGATAGTTTTTCCTTATATGATTTATATTACTTATCATTAATAACATATATTTTTATGACCATCATGAGAAATGAATGGAAAAATTATTAGGAAGGATCATTAAAATAATCTTTTTTCTAAACTCCGTGAATTTCTTGCCTTGATATCTCTAAGTTTTCATTACTTTCTTAATGCAATAAAGTTTGAGAACTTTAGCTCTTTGTAATATCTTTACCTCAATCCTAATTACAGTTTTTCTTTTAATTATTAATGCTTTATTTCCCCTCTTATTAAAGAAATTCTCTCTATAACCTTAAATCACTTCATAGTTGTCAAAAGTGGGTCTGTAAAATTTAAATAGAAATTATTTAGATCGGAATTTCGAGATAATTTTTTCGCCTCTGCGTATTTTACAGTTTTTGAGGGATACTTACAACAAGAAATTTTATGTAATAGATAACTATTATGATATACATTAAATTCAATTAATATACCATTTTAGTTTTTAAAAAACCAAAATATTCCTCTTTTATGGATTTATCTTAAAGTTTTGATAAACAATCAATAATTAGAACGGGTTAGCTAGAATTTTAAGTGGAAAAAAATGAAAATGGAATGTTATTTTAAATTAGCTTTGAAGATATTATTGAAAGAAAGTAAAAATGTTAATTTTCTTAATAGGTTTACAATCTGCTGTCCTGATATTTACATTATTGCAAGCAGCATCTCTGATAATAATAATTCTTCCTCTCGAAGGCAGAAAGACAAAATTGGTATTTTTATAAATTAGAAAGAGTTTTAGGCTAAAAGTAATCACTATTAAGATCAGGAATTTCAGCAACTCAAGTAGACTTTCCATAAAATATTTGAACCTTTAACTTCATAAATAAAATGCTGATTTTTCAGTATTATTTCTAAATTTTATAACTTCTATTTATGCAAAATTATTCACAATCATTGTGCACTTTATCAACTATTAAATATCTAGTACGCAAAACTCTAAAGTCAAAACCATAGATATTAAATTTTTTAATACAAAACCAATACAAATTCATAAATCAGAGATCATTCAATCAGAAATTCTCATCTTAAGATGCAAGCTAGTTCTATTTTTATTTTTATCATTTTTTTTTTGTCATTATTTCATATTATACTATTATTTTATTAATTGAATAAAAGTTTAATATTCCAATTTTTGTATATAAATAACGAAACAGTAAATTTTATTGATCAACAGCTCATCAAATCTCAATATTCCTACTTTCAAAGTTGTATTTGAATATTGAGATGAGTTGGTTATTCTTTTCATCAATTAGTTGTTGTCATATTTGTTTAATTATGAAAAAATTGTTTCGTTCAAAATTGGGAATTAATAAATTAAGAATATGGTAGCTGATTATCTCTTTACATCCTTTTTTGAATTTACTACTTTAAATAATTTATGTTTCAATTAAAACTTTTAATTTCTGCTATTAACTTTGCGGTCAAGCAATCTCCTATTCTTTATGAATAACAAAAGTTTCTCAATAATAAAATTAACAAAATTGTTCTGATTGGCATTTTAAAGGCTAATTAAAATTTTTTTTGTTCGAGTGTTTTAAGAAATTTAAAATGAATCTGGGTCGATTTCTTAGAGACAGTTATTGGTTTGATTTAAAGAAGTTATTTTCTTAAAACGGAATAAGAAGTAACTGTCCCTTTTAGTAACTTTTAAATATACAAAAATAATATTATTATTTAATAATCAATTTGATCAAAAAAAAAATTAACTTTTATTTCAAAGGGAGTCCCCA